>WOVY01011986.1:0-124687 GCA_013436015.1 Rhipicephalus annulatus
TGTCCAGAGGAGCACTTCGTCGCCTGGGTAGAATGACACAACTCGACGTGTCGCATCACAACGAACTTTTCGCTGGGCCTGAATGGTAGAGGTGTTGGTCGCGGGGCGATTGTGCGGCAGGTGGTTGACACGGGCAGCGAATTCTTCCGGAAGGGACGCAGATGGGACAGAAGGCGTGGACAAAAAGCTGGTGTCTAGAACAAAAGATGGTGCACGGCCATACACAAGAAAAAAACGGGCTGTAACTTGTAGTGCGTTGTAGGGCAGTGTTATAGGCAAAACGTGACGAAAGGTAGTATTGTGTCCCAGTTCTTGTGATCGGGTTGGGACATACATAGAGATCATGTCTGACAAAGTTCTATGAAAACGCTCAGTAAGACCATTTGTTTGCGGATGATATGCCGAGGTGGTCTTATGGATTGTGTCAGAGGGCCTGTAAAACTTCAGCGAGCACACGAGAAAGAAATGTCTTGCCACGGTCACTCAGGAGAACACGAGGGGCGCCGTGGCGCAGGATAATGGCACGCAGAACAAAGTCGGCTACTTCGCTGGCAGCTCCAGTAGGAAGAGCTGCCGTCTCAGCGTAGCGAGTAAGATGGTCTACGGCAGTAACAATCCAGCGGTGACCGGCGGCGGTAAGCGGAAGGGGTCCGTATAAGTCTATGCCGACGAACTCGAAGGAGCGGATGGGGCAGGGGAGAGGATGTAGAGGGGCCGGCGGGAAGAGATGTCGAACGTTTTCGGTGCTGACATGATGAACAGGAAGTGACGTACCTGGAAACACTAGTGGAGAGGCCAGGCCAGAAGCAGCGAGTCTTAATGCGATCGTAGGTTTTATGAAACCCAAGTGGCCAGCCGTCGGGTCGTCATGAAAGGCTTCTAAGACTTGGAGTCGAAGTGAGCGAGGTATGACCGGGACCCATCGGCTACCGAGAGGATGGTAAGTTTGTCGAAGTAGCGTTCCGTCATGAAGTTTGAAACGCGTGAGTTGTCGTCGCAAGCGGCTGTTGGGAGCACGAGATGAGCCGGTGAGCCGATCGATGATTGTACGGCAGTATGTGTCTGCACGTTGGAGCGAGGTGAGGTCTGCGGATTGAAGGAAGTCATCCGGTGCAGTGGGCTCGATGGGACTAAGACTGGTCATCTGCTTGGTCTCTTGGCTGGGAGGTGCTGCGCAGCAGGTAGATGCGTCATGATTTTGCAACAGCGGACAGCGTGACAAGCGTCGGCATCTTGGTGTTTGCGACCCGACCGGTATGTGACACTGTAGTCATACTCTTGCAGGTCGGAGCACCCAACGACCGAGGCGTCCTGACAGTTTTTTAATGATGACAACCAACAGAGCGCATGATGATCCGTGACGATCGTGAAGCGGCGGGCCATACAAATAGGGGCGAAATTTTTGCACGGACCATACGATAGCGAGACATTCCTGTTCAGTGATGCGTAATTGCGTTCCGCTGGGGAGAGAGTACGGCTCGCGTAAGCCACGACTTGCTCTTGTGAAGCCTGGTCACGCTGCAGCAGGACAGCGCCGATTCCGTGCCCACTTGCGTCAGTGTGTAATATAGTAGGGGCTGTGGGATCAAATGGCGAAGAACTGGCCCTGACGTGAGGCAATCGCTTCAGGGTCTGGAAAGCAGCTTCACAGTCATCTGTCCAAAGAAATGATGCACTTGTGGTCAGGAGTTTGTGAAGAGGAGCCGCGATAGTGGCAAAATCACGGACAAAACGGCGGAAGTAAGAGGCTAAGCCGAGGAAGCTGCGAAGGTCTTTGAGCGTGGTGGGCTTAGGAAAGTGCAGCACAGCGGCCACTTTGTCGGGATCAGGTTCGATGCCAAGCTTGCTGACAACGTGGCCTAACACTTTGATGCTGCGGCTCGCAAACCGACACTTCTTGGTATTTAGCTGGAGACCGGCTTTGGCTAGACATGTGAGCACCTCGTCTAGACGTTCTAGGTGTTGCGAGAAGCTGGATGAAAAGATGACGATGTCGTCCAGGTAACAAAGACAGGGCTTCCATTTTAGGCCACGCAGCACCGTATCGATCATCCGCTCAAATGTGGCTGGGGCATTGCAGAGCCCAAAAGGCATCACATTGAATTCGAAGAGACCATCAGGAGTAGCAAACGCTGTCTTCTCTTTATCAGACTCATGCATCGGGATCTGCCAATACCCAGATCGTAGGTCGAGACTTGAGAAATATTCTGCACCCTGTAAGGTGTCAAGTGCATCGTCAATTCGAGGCATAGGATATACATCTTTGCGCGTAATTTTGTTTAGTGCCCTGTAATCAACGCAAAATCGCACTGATCCGTCCCTTTTCTTAACTAGGACAACAGGAGAAGACCAAGGGCTTGTGGAAGGCCTGATAACGTTGCGTGCGAGCATGTCATTGACTTGTTCCTCGATGACCTTGCGTCTGAAGACGACACGACGGTAAGGGCGACGGCGGATAATACGAGAACCGTCTGTGGCGATGTGATGAGAGGTCACCGTAGTTTGACCTAAGCCGTCCGAACAAACGTCAAAACAAGTCTTGTGTTTTGTTAAAAGGGCCATTAAGTCATTAGTTTGCGTTGGAGTGAGATATGGACTCAAAGTGGCTTTAAGCGCATTAGATGAGGCCTCTTGGTGGCGTACACTTAGCGACTGACGGCGGAGACGATACAGTGACGGACACATACCGGTGCTATGTCGATAAGGCTGGCAACAGTGGACCCCTCTGGCAGTAGTTGTGGCTCTGTTGTCGTGTTGTAGGCGGTGATACTGGCATGACCGCGCGAAAACCGCACTAGACAACATGCGATGGCGATTCCTCGGAAAATGCAGCGCTGATCGGGGACAACCACTGCGTCACCGTCAATGGTATCGCTGGATCTAATGGTGAGGATACGTTCTTGGGCCGGGGGCAGTACAAAGTCTGCAGCTGCAACAAGGTGAGGCGACGAAAAATCGTAAGCACTAGAATTTTCAGTGTCCGTAATGCGAATAACGGGCGGACCACACGAAATGACAGGCGGAAGCGGCTGACAGGAGTCCCAGCCCAATATAATCGGATGAGCACATGAAGAAAGCACAGCACAATTGTATATGGTGACGAATTCCGTCGATCAGAAACACGAACAGTGCATTGTCCAATAGGGTAAATTCTATTTTCATTAGCACCACATAACACCGGACCAACATATGGAGTTTGCACTTTTCGTAGACGATGACATAGTTCGCGATCAATGACCGAAATGGCTGCTCCAGTGTCCACGAGTGCGTCAACCGAAATGCCTTCTACACAAACAGTTAGTAAATTTGCAGGGCGCGCAGGAGGAATTGGGACACTTCGAGGACAGGCAGTTTCTCCTCCAAAAACTGCAGCTGCTAGTTTTCCGAGTGGCTGTCGAGGGGCATCCGGGCAGAACGTAAAGGCGAAGTAGTACGGCGGAAGGGCGATGGTGAACGACGGCGGGGTGAGCGGGAAGAACGAGGTTCACCGTGGGACAAAGGAGGCGAAGGGCGAACGTCGTGACGAGGGAATGTAGGTTCCTGGAACGTAGGGGTCAGACCTCGCAGCCCGGTCACTCTCGTACGAAGAATAACCTCGTCGTTCATCTTGCTGGCGCCGACGGCAAAAGCGGGAGATAGTCCTCTTATGCCACAGTAGTAACAGACGGGGGCGCGTAGGGCGCCAGGCAGGAAAGTGTGGTTGTGGTGTGCCTTGGCTGCCATCGCGGCCAATGGTCGTATACGACGTCCGTAGTTACAGGTGGAGTAGGTGGAGGAGGCCGTGACACGACTTCGGCATACGTAGGCACATGTAAGGGCACAGGAGGCGGGGGCACGTGCGACGCTCGTCATCGACGCCAATTCGTCCTTTATAATTTCCCGCAGGTTAGGAGGGGGTGAGCGGGCAGGTGAAGTCGGTGCGCTGGCAGGAACAAGGCTGTGAAGTTCCTCTCTCACTATGGTGCGAATTAGAGCTCGCAGCTCATGCTCGCCAGTAAGACGAGTGTCATAGGAGGCGTGTGGAAGGCGCAATTGAGTAAAGTGCGTCCAGGCGCTGGCAGGTGTAATAATGTCCTGAACTGTTGTCGGGCTCTGCATGACAAGAGCATTAAAGGCGACGGAGTTGATGCCTTTCATTACTTGCCGAATACGATCGGCCTCCGGCATGTCCTTTTGGGCGCGGCGGCAGAGGGCCAGAACGTCTTCAATGTACGATGTGTACGATTCGTCAGGCCCCTGGATGCGGGTAGCGAGCTTCTGTTTAGCTACCTCAGAGCGTCCTGTAGAAGTGCCGAATATTTGACGCAGCTGCCACCGTGAATGCTGACCATCAGGAAAGTCGCGTTCGTGGTTATGATACCACGTCTTAGCAACCTCCTTCAGATAAAAGGGTACATAGCGCAGCTTATGTGCCTCATCCCAGTAATTGCAAGCACTGGTACGGTCGTAACTGTCCAGCCATTCTTCTACGTCCTCACCGCGAAGGCCAGAAAAACACTGGAGGGTCTCGTTGCGAGGTACTCACGGTGTGGAGAGGCCCAGCAGGCTGAGCGGGTGGTGCGAAGAAGGCGGCAGGGGGTGGGTCGTTTTGCGCCATCACTGTTGGCAAGCACAGCCGTCGACCTGATCGGAGCTCCAGAGGTGACCGGTAGTGCACGAGGACTTGGGAATCACAGCACGCTCCACCACTTGTGAGACGACGGCAGGTACGAAGGAGCGACCGTTTTATTGTCAACCCAGACGCGCGAGCCAGCAAACCGAACAAACAGCGAGCGGCTACGATGATGATGATCACGGTGCTTTGTATGCGCAGGTGAAAGTGAAAATGATGAGCAACACAATCAGCGCTCACAATATATATATATATATATATATATATATATATATATATATATATATATATATATATATATCCAGCGAGTGTCTTCTGTGAATCCAGTGATGAATAGAAATTGGCTTGAGCGGGCAAACGTGCGAAAACTTTTATTGCTCCTACGTTTCTACGTTTTATTGCTCCTACGTTTCGGCCGGGGCCCGGCCAAAACGTAGGAGCAATAAAAGTTTTCGCACGTTTGTCCGCTCAAGCCAATTTCTACGCACATATATATATATATATATATATATATATATATATATATATATATATATATATATATATATATATATATATATATATATAAGGGCAAGAAGTGTGTACCTAAAGGCTCGTTTTTCTGTGTTTTGACACACACAATATTATGAGATCTAGCAGACAATAATGCCAAGGAATGTATAGGGGAAGCCAATAGAACAAATGGAATGTAAATAAGAAGAAAGAAAAGAGGGTGAAGAAATAACCAGCCGTGAGCAGGAATCGAACCAACGACCTTTGAATAACGCGTTCGATGCTCTAAACATTGAGCTATCACAGTGGCCTTCCCTCCACCCACTTTTTTTTGGGTTTATATGTGAATTTAGAAGTGGGAGTGCCAGTCAGCGCCCTCTGTAGACAAGCGGCGAGTGCGAAACACTCTTTTATGCGCATGTGTGGCGTCACGTAGCACGTGAACTTATTTCGAGCGGGCAGCTGACCAATAGTCCCTCGTATACAACCAAAAGACACCGAGTCTGCCAGTACGAGACCCTCGTGATTGAATAAGGGAAAGAAAAGAGTGTACCTAAGGGCTCGTTTTTCAGTGTTTTGACACAATAATATGAGATCTAACAGACAATATTGCCGAGGAATGTATGGGGGAAGTTATTAGAACAAATGAAATGTAAATAAGAAGAAAGAAAAGAGGGTGAAAATATGACCAGCCGTGAGCAGGAATATATATATATATATATACTCGCTGGATATATATATATATATATATATATATATATTCGTGAAATATAATCTAACAGACAATAATGCCAGGGAAAGTATATGGGAGGTTATTAGACCGAATTAGGCAATTCGGTCTAATAACTTTCCTATACTTTCCTTCGCATTATTATTGTCTGTGAGATATCATTATTATTGTGTCAAAACATGGAAAAACGAGCCCTTATGGATTCACTTCTTTTACACACACACACATATATATATATATATATATATATATATATATATATATATATATATATATATATATATATATATATATATATAACGTCGTTTTTCGAGTACGTGGGATCGGCCGACTTGTATTGACTTTAACCGGGGTCGTCCAAGCGTCCGTTTCAGGAGTAACAATTAGTTAAGCCACCCTTCATGGTACATCGCATGGGCATCTTGGTTACTACCCGTGCTGGATAACACTCCCAGTGAGAGCGAACAAAATTTTTTTAGGGAGAGGGAGGGAAGAAGGGGAGAATCATAGTATATCTTAGACGCGTTTGGCATGACTAACAATTCGGCATAACATGTCCTCTGCTAGACAAACGTTTAGGAGTATGTCGAAACAAACTTGAGTTACAAGGAAATGAATCAAAACACGAAATGATTCGATCGACTTATGAGAGCGTGTTTAGAAAAAGTGGGTCGCAAGGTGCATTGAAAAAGTATTTAACAACATACAGTTATTGGTAATCTATAGTATGGGAGAAGAGAAAGTCATCCCAGTTACGAATCTGAATACTGAACTGTGCGTTTAAAAAAATGGCAGATTCCACGTACAGTTGATGTCGCTTTAATTTCAGCACAACGTTACGAGGTGGAGGTAAATAATGCCGTACATGACTTCCGTGTCACGATTATCATGTATGAATGTGTCGTTTTCCTTCATCATCTATTCACGTCACGTGATACCAAATTTAGTATACGTGGAGCTAGTGAAACGGCCGCGAGCACGCTATGAGCGTGGTATGTCGTCATGTTTTTTTACTTGACACGCGTGTCAGGATTATCATGTTTGCATCATTCATGTATTTCGTGATTAATTTACTTCACATAACGCAAAATTTGGTGGAAAAGTGGTGGCGAGCACATCATAAAAGGCCCAATATACTCCTATGTAGCGTTGACGCACGCGCACGCTGGGGACATAGACACTAGGTTAGCAAAACGCGAGCACTCTATAGTCTGACGCCAGGCGCTACCAGCGTCCGTCGCTGTGGCCCGACGGCAACCACCGCGAAATCCGATATGCTGTATTTAGCACCGGTGCGTTACCCAGACAACACTGCGTCTCGCTATTTTCGTGACGGAGGGAGGCCGGACGCACTGTCAAAGCGGCGTATCGCAGCGAGCGCCTGCTAGTATAGGGCAGGACCGGCGCCTGGCGTGGCAACGCCGGCCTGACACAATAAAATGAACGCTTGGGAGCACGCGCACCGCGTCATGTCGAAATGTTTTGGCTCCTTGACTGCGACTCGTAGTCATGATCTCACATGAGACGCATCTCTTGACAATTATGTTTGCACCAGTCACATACTTTCATGATCATTTGGCGTCCCGTATGTATATGTGAAGCTAGCAAAACGACCGCGGGCGTATCAATAGTGTGGCAAGTAGTCATGTTGTTAAAAGACATGTATATCGTGATTATCACATTTGGAAGGGTCATTTACCTATGTCGTCCGTTCGCGTCGCGTAATACCGAGTTTGGTAGATGTGAAGCTAGCGAAACAGCCGCGATCGCATCATGAGTGTGGCATGTAGTCATGCTGTTATATGACAAGCATGTCATGATTTTCATGTTAGGGTCTTTCACTTGTGTTCGCCATGCAATCATGCCGTACTATACCAGTTTTGCAACGTGCCACGTGAACGATCCACCTCAAGAGCTGCAGGACCATGACTAAGAGGCTTCCTTTCTGAGAAATCCGTGCGGATTTTTTTGTGAATTTGTGGTATAAAGGGGTGATTGTCTTCTTTACCTATAAACAGTACTTACGCACTCCTATCGTATAGAGCTGTCTCATCGGGTGAACCTTTGTATTGAATCTCCATTAACCGAAGCTCATATATCCAGCAGTGTACAGGGCCGTCCTCTTAGCTGGCACAGGCACTACATAACAGTTTACACACACATGCACACACAAACTCACACGTGAGAGAGAGGGAGAGAGATAAAATTGTTGCACTTTTTTTCGGACCTGTAATGGTACTCTTGGCTAAATCTGTTGTTAGACCGTCAAATCTAGATCCGAGAAGCAATGAAAATAGCATTAAACTTCGTCAAACGAAAATTTTTCTGTTGAACTATTCTAGGAAAGAGTTTTTTCTTCGAAAAGTACTAATATTATCTCCCAGGGCACTTTGGGCATGACAGCTCTTTCATGGGATGCCAGTAGAAGTCTGCTCCTGAAAGCAAGGGGTGGCTGGTATTCACGTTTTACTTCCCTAATGAAACATGTTTGAATTGAGAAAATCTCAAGAGATGAAGTCGATTGAAAAAAACAGTTCACAAAGTGTCAAGGTTTGTCCAAAGTAAAACAACACAAAAAACCTGATGCAGAAATAAGCACAAGGTCCCATTCAACGGGATTATTCGTACAATAAGGCGCCATCCCTTTTTTCATCTTGGTTTATTCTTTAGTGTTCTGTTTATTGTGAATTGTAGAGGAAACGTTATGGCACAAAACGTACTCACGTATTCTCGTGGAAAAATCCTTGAAAAAAGATCTTATGTGTCTATCAAGTTGCTATCTCGGGCAGTGTACGAGAGGCCACGAGGTTATCAGCACACAACACAAAACCCATCAATGTAGTATAGCTGTGAAAGACAACCATTTTGGTTTTCGGTCTGTAAAAATGGCTCTAAAGTTTTGTTTTAAGGTACCAACAAAAGTAATAAGTTCCATGCCACCCTGAATTCGCGGTGAAAAGAGGCTCCTGTGTTTGATGTTCGATTCGGAGCTGCGAACAGCTGTTTTGAAGTACCTTGGTTTTGAAGTACCTTGGTTTGAAAGAAATCTGAACACTTTCCTGAATTCCAGCACAAGAGCTCAGTCATTTTCAGAATATCTTTCTTTATTATCTTAATTCCCTTTTTTAAAAAAGCATGTCAGAAATTATTGCATTCGAGTGTCGCGCTGCAAGCTTTATAAGGTAGATTAGGGCGTTACCGTGGCCTTACGAGCCATGCGCTGTGGTAAGTGATGGCTAACACACACACACACGCACACACGCACACACGCACACACGCACACACGCACACACGCACACACACACACGCACACACACACACACGCACACGCACAGGCACACGCACACACACACACACACACACACACACACACACACACACACAGACAGAGCAGCGACGCAGCCAGCTGGTCTGGACACTGGCTAACCTCCCTGTCCTTTCTTTCACCTTCGTTCTCCGCTCCTTACATTTCTGCCTAGAATAACTATTATGAATAATAGTAACTGAGGGGGTTAACATATAAGGGTCACCTTAGTGTATAGGTTCTTTTATTAAGAAGACCAAGGATATTTCTCAACAAGACATTTCCACGTGTGCGCATGGGTATGTGCGTTCCTATAGATGACAGATGAAACATGTCAGATGCAGTACATGTTTAGCCACTCTACCAATCATTTTGACCTGGATACTATGGGGAGTCCAAAGGCTGAAATGCCCCTCGGAATCAGCATTGTTAGAACTAAACGTGGAAAGTTAAGCGAGCAATCACGTAAAAAAAAGCGAAGGGTTCATTTTTATCTCAGTTTTAAACATTTTCTCTAGTTGTTATTTACGACTTGATGTACAGAATCATAAGGTATCATCATGACTAAAGACGTGTGCCGGCAATGTATTGCTAATGTCACGAACCCTTTGCCATGTTGATAAACCAGGAATCCGCTGGTTGTTTTTTTCTTTTCTCAAGAGCGTACACTGAAGCAAATATAGGGAACGTAAAGGGCGAAATCAGTGTAGATCTGTTCGTCTGATCAACGTATTCCCAAACTATCATTGATTCGGGGTGCTTCGTTATAAAAAAAATTGCTAGCAAAGAGGGATTTAAATAGAAAAACAAGAAGAAGCTCGCACAAAAAGAACGTTTGTGCAGCGATCAAGTATCAGTGTGCCGTACTAGGTTCTCTTTTTGCTTTACCGTTTCTTGTCTCAAAATCCTTGCGAACACGTTCACTTCACGGCGGGAGGCGAGAAAAATTACTGGGTACCGCATCGCTTGTGTTCGGTATGGAGAGCACTCACAAAAGAGATTTCCGCACTGGAAGATTCCCGATAAACAGGATGTGCCGTATCAAGCAGTGTAACATGAAAAACACGAGCAAATGTTCATATTGTAGTAGTGGAACTGACAGCGTACTTATAGCGCTAAAAAAGCACGAAAAGAAGAATTGGCCTATTTGCGACACAGTTGGAAAATTGAAACTCAAGCACTGGTCCAGGGAATTCTTTATTTCGAGTCAGATGTAACCTGAAGGCACTAAGAACCTTGACGCACCTCACTATTGAGACATTTTATATTATAGCATCACTTCACCTGTAGCTTCCCGTTTGAACGCAGGAGTATGGAAAATGTCATAAACAGCTTTGCCATAAAGGCCAGGTTGTTTTGTCAGGCTTTGAATCCCATGATGCGCCCACACCACACCGCCATAGAAATAACAAGGCTTTCGCTAAGACTGTAGCTTTGTAATAACCTTAACACGCGCCAGTAAAATATGCAGAAGGGACGCTTCCTGAAGATCGCGCTTGTTTGCAGTGTTGGAGACAAAAAAAAAACAAGCTTCCGCGTAGTAGTGACAGACTTGTCAAAAGGGACTACCGGCGGCGCAAAATCCACGTCAACGCCACTTGACACCCGAGGCTTATAGTGTGCTGTCGCCCCACTGAAAAAGCTCAAATGAATGGCGCAAAGGGTGTTGAAGCCACATAATGCTTATCGTCACTGTGAAACAACCCAGCGATCCTCTGGCTCTACTGGGATGCCTCTGATTGTGGTTGTTTGAGGCCCTTGTTATGTTTCGCTATACCAAAGGCCTCAAGAGAGAAACAACTTTACTGATAGCATAGCAAGGTCGGTAAACTAGAATTGTCGGTATTTCGAAGGGTGGTGGCGAAAAGCCTGCCACGACCGTTTTGGCCAAGCTAACCAATTCTGCCTGGAGACGGTAGTCAGCTGACGTCAGGAGCGACTCCCACGCCTCGAGGGAGGAAGCTGGCAGTATTGTTGTTGCTGGGGGGCTTCAAACCATTCTTTGCTAGCGGGCCACTGCAGCGAAATCGATTCTGCCGCAAGGGCCAAGAGAGTGAAAAAGACAGAAGTGGGAGAGTGGTTCTACAAACTGTCAGCTACTCATCTCATCTCAAATTGAACATTGCTGTGTAGTCCTTCTCTGGCAACGTGTCAGGTACAATATACAGAAAGCCTAACAGACGCTTATATACGCAGGCTTCATCCACTTTCCCTATCATCTTATGCAAGCATTTTCTTGTGCGAAAATAGCTTCTGTGGGTAATGCGCATCGCACCTCCGAATGACAGCTCACGTCATTAAGCCATTATGTTGCAAGTGGATGAGGCGGGGAAGGCCTCTCTTCTCTGAAGTGTGTCAAACAGGTGTGCAGGGCAGCGACTTTCGCTGACGTTGTCAGGCTGACATTATTGATGACAGTAGCAGTGTCTGACGCAATTACCATCCGGAAGAGGCTTACGTAGGTAGGTGTGTGGTAGTACGTGGCTTTATTTTTATTCGCGCTTTAACGGATACTGAAAAAAATGGCAGCAAATCCACGGAGTGAATGATGGAGAGTGGGGCGAAGCATCCGTCCGTCCATTCGTTCTTGCTTCTGTCCGTTCATGCGTCCGTCTGTGTGACCGTCCATGCGTCCATCCGCCCGTCCTTGCGTGCGTCTGTTTGTGCGTCCGTACGTCCATCTGTGCGTCCGTCTCTGCGTTTGCCCATGTATCCGCCCCTGCGTCCGTTCATGCGTTCATCCGTCTGTGCTGCCATCCGTGCATACGTCTGTGCATATGTCTGTGTGTCCGTTTGTCCATCTATTCAACACTCCAAGTACCACCATGTCGCATCTTTTCATATCATATTCCCCATATAGAAGCACCCCCATCTGGTGGACATTCCAAGGACACTAGGAGAGGTGGCACACACACACTTTCTTACGGCTTGCGCTTCGTGTCTACTTCCCACCTTTAACTACCTCAAGTTCATGGTATCTACAAGTTCATTGTATTTATGGCACTGCGGCTCAACGCTCGCTAAACCTTTATAAAACCAAAGAGGTTACGCCCAGCGAGTATAACGTCGCAACCTTTTCTTGTCAGATAGTGCTTAATGTACATACATGCCAATGGCTGCTAAAAGGGAATGAGAGACAGGTTAATTCGGGTTTTAATTAACGCGCACGCTGCGAATTTTTTATTGTTGAACAACAAACAGGAGAAATATCCCACCGACACCACCTTGCAGGTCCAAACATAAGACTGGTTACACACTACTACGACTACGACAACTACGAGGAACGAACGGGTGGCGCTTTAAGGAGCTTCGCCCCTAAAACTGTGTTTTTTAAATGGATGGCTGAGAGCAGTCAGCGTAATGTAGCTGGTTTTCAGTTGGTTTCGCATAGATGGGGTTAAAAGCGCTCGAAGTGCTTCACAGAAGTGACGTCATGAAACATATCTTTTATAAGAAATTATGATAGTTGGGGATAACACAGAATTGAACGTATCAGGTGCAAGCCATCTCAGGCCAGCACACTTCTGGTCGCACCATCTCTGTGCCGCTGATTTTGGAGTTGCGTCTTTTCGAGATAGCAAGAACGCTCGGGGGTATAGCACTAATGCTTTATTACACACAAAAAATGACAGAAATACTTATAGCATTAATAAATTTCAAGAAACAGTATAACCCTCAGAAACACGTTTAACGTATCTCCAAAACTCAGTTAACAATAATATTTTCAGTCCTCACTGCATTTAACTACATTACCTAAACAGAAGCGGCCACCTGATATGCACTGTTTGTAAATGTCCTTTATGACAGAGAATCCACGCACGTTTCACGAACACGTGTGAGAATGTATGCAAGTAGTTCTTGACAGTTCTTCAACTCTTGAGCAAGGTCCTCACCACAGTAATCAGTGAGCACCACCAAGTGACGAGGACTTGTTAAGAAATCCTTTGTGCTCGCGGTGATTGGAGTCTGTGTTGTGAAGTAGTAGTACAGCTGATCAGCAATGCCTGATCAATTATCAACGATTTCTCCTGTCTTGCACGTTGAAACGAGGTCTTGCGGTGAATTGTTTACATAGATAGATAGATAGATAGATAGATAGATAGATAGATAGATAGATAGATAGATACGCTCAACGTTGCCGAAGTTCGCTAAGAAATGCTTCTCATTCAAAAGGCAATAGAAAGTTAAGTGTGTCACCCAAAGAAATTTTATTTTCTTCTGCAAAGCCCGACTAAACAAGACCTTATAATCTGCACCAAGCGTACACATCACTGTTCACACGGACCATTAAGTGGAAAGCAAGATTCACATTGTCATTGTCATTCCAAAACCATAGGGTATAGTTCCCGTCGAATATTTTAAAAATCTCTGGCCTGGCACCGTGCCGTCTATGCTTAAACCACGGCCGACATATCGGCTTAGATAATTCTTTATGTACATTACGTCACTTTGTTTTCTCACTTGTGTGTCGCAGAAAAGTATGTATCAAAACAGGAATTCCGAATAGGGACGTGAATCTCGTAACTCTTAGAATAAGACAGAAACACACTCACCTTTTTTTCTTGTTTTTCATATCTAATAACCAAAAAGTAATCAAGGAAACGTTAAGTCAGCATCAAATGTTTGTCGACAACATAACCTAAAAAAAGCTTAACATTATCGCTGCTTCAGCTGGCAGCCATCGGTTTGCATTTCACCTGTTTGAAAACGCGTTACAATGTAATGGGAAGCCAAAACGACGCAAGGTGGCACGGCGGATCTGGACAGGCAGCGCCATCTTTGGTAAAAAAGTAGAAATCCCGGATGTAGATGACGCGTTTTCGGTGTGCTCCAATTGGCGGTTTGGACTGGCACGGTGGATGGACGTGTTTTTTTGCGCTCCCGATTGGCTGCGAAGATAAGTTGTTTTGCATATTCCGAGCTTTCCTTTATAAATAATAAGGCAGCAGTTAAAACCTTTGTGACACTTATTACATCGTACGACTTTTTGGGGGGTCAGTCACCAGGTATTTACTAGTTTGTGTTTGTGTGTGTGTGTGTGTGTGTTTTCTAGCCACACCGTGGGGAAGGTGCACGTACACCGAACACGCAAATTTTTGTAGTAGCGCTGAGACTTTCGTTTTTTCGTAGGGCAGAGTTCGTGTCGTATGCCGTGTTTTGTAATTATCGACTGGGACAATTCATAAGGACGCGGTTTCGAATCCCGGCTTTGGCGGCGGCATTTCCGATGGAGGCGGAAATGTTGTAGGCCCATGTGCTCAGATTTTGGTGCACGGTAATGAACTCCAGGTGGTCTAAATTTCCGGAGCCCTCCACTACGAGGTCTCTCATAATCATATAGTGGTTTTGGGACGTTAAACCCCACATATCAATCAATTCATAAGGACAACTGGTGTCAAAAAAACATAATTACAAAAACAGTAAAATGTGCAGGATGCGGGGTGGGTTTGAATATGGACCCAATGCAGACGCGAATGAAGAGAGGCTGACGCCAAGTGTAGGCAATGTTTGGTCGAGAAAAAATTAAGAAATTGATGGTTGTGTAGAGTGAACAGCTGATGAGAATAACCGAGCTGGAGACTTCGTTGACGACAGAGCAAGAAAAATAAGGGGTATGGGAGAAAGGCTCATGTCCACCGAGGAGGCACTAGAGAAGGTGAACAAAGGAGCGGCTGACGGAGAGAACGGTAGGGCACCAGCAACCAGAACGGCGGAGAAGAAAGAGCAAGCAAGTTTGGAGAAAACTGTTTCAGCCAGCGAAGTAGTGGTGGGGCGTGGAGTGGACAAAGCAGCTGGCGTCAGTGGTGCAAGTAACCGCCAGGTGCAGAACGCTCCAGCTGAAAAGTCACAACACAGGATAATCGTCAAGAACTCGAATTAAATCGATGCGCAGAAGCAATCAAATAGAAATTAAAAGGTGACAAGTGGGTTGCGGCATACGTTCCCAGGATGCAAGCTGGAAGCAGTCATGACGCAAGCGAGTGCAAAACTCAAAACTAAGCTGATGGAAGAACCCTCGTGATAATTGCAGGCGGTTTAAACGATGTCTTAAATGAAAATATGTCAGAGCTAACGACCACTCTGGCAAAAGGGGTTGATGAAATGAGCACCATTTCTCCTCAAGTACAGGTAGGGATATGCACGATACTGTAGGTACCGGTGCGTGACAGCGACCTGCAAAGAGCGGTTGTCGACGCAAACAAAGAGATATGGCGGATGAGTCGAGAGAAAGGCTTTGGGGTGGTGGAAATAAACGGAGTGGTGCATAGGTGGGTTGGTTTTCAACGAGACAGAATTCACTTCGGTGGAAGGCTAGGTCATGACGTGGGTTGGCGTCTTGCAGGAGGCGCAGTAGCTTTTTTGGGGGGGCACGTGGGCTCTTCGGGATGCAGGACAGCAAGTAACGAGGAAAACAACCAGGGAGACTATTTGACTGGTGGTATACACAGATGCGATTTCAAAGTGGCACCAATATCTAAGACACGTAAAGTCCGGGGCAGATATCGACGTAGCCACGAAGACCGAGCCAATTCAGACGTAGAGTATATTTACATGAAGGGTGGCAGAAATAGGCTGAAGAGAGAAGAGATAGAAGATTTACTAAGGAAGGAGAGGCCGATAATATGGTTTTGTAGAAACACATGTTAAGGGCATGGAACAACCTCCTAACTCTCCGGACTACGCGTGGGAATATCGTAATAGAACGGAAGGCAGGAGAATGATAGGTGGCATTGGGGCATTCATTCATAAAAGTAGACTGGCAAAAGATCAAGCAGGAGTGCAAGGAAAATTTATGGCTAAAAGAGAAAGTGGCAGGGCAAATGACGCTCCAGGATTTTGTATACTTGTGAACAGGGGAAAAAGCCAGAGAGGAAAATCAACAAATGGCGCAGTGTATGGGAAATGACATTGACGAACTAGGAGAGGAGTGCGAGGTTACTATATTAGGAGATATGAATGTGCACATAGAAGATATGAATGGATATACTGACCCAACAGGTAGAATGCTAATGAATATGTGTGAAAGGCATGATTTAATCATTTGTAACAGCCCCAAGAAACCCGAAGCTCAGACAACACAGGAGGGGGGAAGGCTGCAGTTGACGATAGATTAAGCAATAATGTCACAGATGTATGATCAGCCAAGGGTGACGAACGTAGATGAATACGGGTCCAGAAGCTTAGGTTTTGATCACAAACGTGTCAACATTAGTTTTGGAAGAGAAATGAAATTGTAAAGGCAGCATCACGAGCAACCACGCAGTAATATTTATTCAGAAAGGCAAATATAAATAGCAATTAAAGAGATTGAAAAAATAATAACCGAAGATACTAAAATAGAGTGGGCGCATACAGATCTATCTCGATTGTTTGAGTTAGAGCTTGCTAAAGGACGAGTCAAATTAAACGAGAAAAGCAGACCTAAACCCAGCTGCTGGGATGAGGAAGTTAAGGGAGCCATAGTAAGACGTCAGGAAGCCTCCAAGGAACACAGGTGTGCTAAACAGAGGGGTGAACCGGAAGATTATGTCAAAAGAAAATGAGCCGCAGAAGGGAAGCCTCCGAATTGATCAGTGCAAAGATTAGAAGAAAGGGGGCTCAATGAATGGGGGAAGTAAACAAAAAGGATACAAAGAGAGTTGGAAGTTTTAGAACCATCTAAATTCTCTGAGTAATAAGACAAGCATGAAACAGGGGTTTATAACTACAGTTCAAGGGGTTAGACTAGACGGGGATGAGGCAATGAAGTATATAAAAACAACGATGACAGAAAAATTTAAACACCAAGAAAGTGCTGCGTGCACCGTACCAGAAGAGGATGGACCGATTAGCTCAGTGGCTCCACTGGGATAACGAGAGTGGGAAAGAGCAGAAAAAAGAGTTCCTGATAGCTCATCAACAGGACCTGACAGCATCCCAACCATACTAATAACTAAATTGGGACCAAACTCTGCAAATATTAGGAGAGGCAACGAGCAAAGCAATAATAAATGGTGAAGCTCCCCAATGGTGGAAACTATGCAGAATGAGCATGATCTATTAAGGAAAGGAGGACAAAGCCGATATAAACAACTACCGTCCTACCGACGGTTTCGATGTTTGTAAACAAACCGGCTCGTGCCGAATGGCCTACCCCGCTAGACTTCCGGAGCGGCACTTCCGGCTATGTTTTTTCATTGGTTCCGGCGGTGTATTCGTGTTGTGTTTGAATTTTCTGCTCTATTATTTCTAGCGCATTGCTTAGGTTGTGTTTGGAGCAATGTCTAGCGGCTGCATGAAGGGGCTCGACGTAGCACACGGCAGGCATAGGCGCGGCCGACGGGCGCCGCGCAAGTTATCCGTCGTGGCCCTCCGACGAGCGCGGCCCCCTGCTGAATGTTACCTTTGATAGTGGCCGTGCCTATATAAACAGAAAATGCACAAATATCTGGAGAAGCTTGTGAGCGAACTTAATAGGGCCAGTTGGTTCTTTGTGTCGACGATGTGGATGCGCTTTGAAGACGCGGACCGGGAATGGACAGCGCACAGCTGTCTTTTCCCTGTCCACGTCTTCAAAGCACACCTACATCGTCGATGTGCAGAAGAAGAGTGAATTTGTTCAATTCATCTTTTCGACTACAACTGAAAAGCTTCCTCTTGTTGAACCCCGAACATATTTGTATTTTCGTCAAAGTACACAACCTTAGGTAAAACGCCTATTTCCGCACCTGTGTCACACCGGGCACGAGATCAGCGGCGGTGATCGGAATCACTCGCAATCCGAACTGTTCGTGTGACTGAGAAATAATAAAATTTGCTGATGTGATGACGTAAACTTCGGCTGCACGGTCACGCGAACTATTATGTTTTACTCCCGAGTAAGCTATTCATGAAACAACTTTTCAAGTTGAACCTACTTAATCCAGTAGTTCATCTTCACACCCAAAAGATAAATGAGCTTGAGCGCGGCGATGCTCATTAGCGCCAGAAATACAGAAGATGAGTCATTCGCTCGTATAGATGAGAGACGACTCGCCGACGTCACTTTCTAAAAAATCAAACGCAACGACAACAAAACGTGGACACCGTGACGTACACTGTGTGGCGATAATTGTTAAGCATGATACATTGTGTGCCGTTTGTTTCGAACAGAACGCATCAGGGGATATAGCTCAAACTATGATCAAACTATGAAATAAACACCTTTGCGTGGAGGGATTTTCAGTGTGAGCTTCTACGTTTGAATCGTTGCGCTTGAAGCGTTGCGGATCTGAAATTTCCTGGCAGTTCTGATTTTTATCATCTTTTGTCAAAGCAATGTATGCCGCTCCCACCGCGTATGACGTGTATGAGCAGTCACTGTATACGTGAATGGCTTTTGTTCTTATAATAACCGCTTCTTATGATGGTGAGAGTTTAGTGAAACTAAATTTATACTTTTTGCTGGTTATGATACCACAGACTGCATGAATATAGTATGTCAGCCGGTTTGAATGTTTTTACACCATTGTAAGTTGCGCTCCAGAGTATGAATAACGAAAATTCTGCACATAGTCTGTCCATTTCTAGCGGTAACGAAAGCGTGTTATCGATAATCTGTTGGGATGACGTACGTGTGGTGTAAAATGCACCTGTTAAAGAAATTAAGACGCTTCGCTGAACTGATAAAACTCGTGCCCTAATGAATTTCAATAGCAACATAGGCCACCACACTGGTGATGCATATGTGAGAGAGGGCAGTATCACTTGACGGTAGAGTCGTCTAATGAGTATACTTTTTAGTGAACGGTGTGATTACACAAATGCGAGAAAGCAGAACGTGGGCCCTTCAGCTTTTTCTTTTGTAATCAATATGGGCACGAAAATTTAAAGAGGGGTCAAATAATACGCCTTGAATCTTAATTTCTTTGTTGCGTTTGAGAAAAACGCCATTCATGCGGATAGAAGGGCGTCATTTTGATGTACCCATGTTTCCGTTGTTGAAGAGCACGAAGAAGGACTTCTCAGCGCTTACCGTAACTTTTTCTTGTCGTGCCCACCCGGATACAGAAGTTAGTATATGCTCAGCTTTTGCTTGTAACCGGAGTCTTGACGTATTTCTGATGGCAATGATAGTATCGTCCGCGTACGCCTGTATGTGTACGCCGGTTGGCACGGCAAGATTGAGTAAGCTGTGTATTACTATGTTCCACAGTAGCGGAGTGATAGAGAAAATCTGCGAGTTGCCAATAGTTGTATGAACTGTCTCATGTGTGACGTTGGTTGAAAAACTTACAGTTCGGTTTGATAAAAAGTATTTGAGTAGGCACAACAAGTTTTGTGGACACCTGTGCTTGCGTAAAAAGTTTAAGACTGCAGGATGCCAAACGCTATCGAATGCTCCTAAAAAATTAAGGAATATGAGTATGGTAGGAAGTTTGGATGCCTTGCACGCAGCTAATTTGCTTCAGAGTTTGTACAGTGCTAAAGTAGCACTTTTATTATGTGTAAAACCGTATTGATTATTTTGAAGAAGATGTCTATTGGGCCGGATATAATACAGACGAGCATTTAGGAGTCTTTCTAATACTTTACTGAAGTCAGAGTTCATTACTATTGGCCTATATGCTATAGGTGAATGGAGCAGACGACCTCACTTCGGTATGAATATTACATTTCCTCTTCTCCTAGCCTATGGGAAGTGTCCGATTCTTAAGGTGGTATTGAATATAAAGTAGAAAAATTGAGTATATTATTCAAATAATCCCTTAAAGAGCAGGTAGGTTAATCCGTCGTTTCCAGGAGCAGAGTGTGAATTGCCCTGTTTCATCGCACAATTTATCTCAGATATTGTACAAGGAAGGTCAGAAGTGCGCCTCGGTTAAGGACTAGCCACAACGTCAGGCATGATAGTGTGGTGCATGTTGTCTTCAGAACAGCTGCCCACTGCTACCAATGTGTCCAGTAGGAGCCGAGCGGACTCCATTACTGAATTGTACGAGTGCTCTTAGGTAAATCTAGAAGAGTAAGAAAAGTTACTTAGTGGTGTTTTCGAAATGCTGTTTTGAAAACATCACCTTAGTAAGAAAGTTACAAATGTCTTTATAAAACGATGATTTTGCTTTCCTGATTTTATCCTTGTAGGTGAAGAATGCCTCAACGTACAATTTGCGATACATGTCTCGAAGAAGGGGGTAAGTGTACCGATGCTTTAAACGTGCATTTCAAAAAGCCCCAAATGATTGAAGTTAATCAGTTTTCCCAAAACAGTTAGTACCAAAAACATATTATGGTTTAAATCATCAGCTGACGCTATAAAGATATTTGACTATTTTCTCTTGTCATTCCCTGAAGACATTGGAGTTGAACAATAATAACAATGATAATAATAATAATAACCTTGAGGACCACTTAACTTAGCCCGCAAGAGTATAACACGACAGTGTATTCGGATTGCTTTATTGCTACAGCCCCTCTTCGGCTCCCGGTACATGCCGGCAGAAAACAAACGTCTGTGCGCTTAACTTTGGTCGTTTCAAACTATCCTAGAATGTCTACTACAATCACAGTTACACAGTACCACTATGTCGTAACGCCTCTTTTTGCCAATTATAGCGGAAGGCCAACACTTTACTGTACGGCAACGCGTGAACATACGCTGCTGCTCTTGTTGTTGATGCTTTTGCTGTAAAATACATAGGTATGAGCGCTTTGTAATGGGTGGGCCTTTTCAACACCCGCTCGTTAGGCCACTTACGTGTTTTGACACATGTCGCGATTGTATGCTTCTCCAAGCAAAGCGTACGCGAAGCTTACGAAACTAATTCATATACAAAATGTTCATATACTGTATGGGCGTGTGTGTGTGTGCGTGCGTGCGTGTGTGTGCGGAGGGGGAGAGAAAGAGAAGTTGTCTGAGGCAATGGCACGACTCTGTGGTTATGTGGTTAGAGCAGTTGCTTGCCACGCAAAAGGCTTGAGTTCATTTAACACTTAAACCAAATGTATTTATTATGCATTTTATTTGAATCTCTCTAAGCTTCTTGGTCACGGAGAACACTGATTTCCTCACAAGCAATAACAGCGACATGAACGCCGATACTAAGAGTTCTGTGAAGACGAACCCTTTAGCGCTATACCATTAACATCTGGTGTTCGGTTATTCAAAACTGCAAAACAGCGATTTGATTGAGTTATGCCTTCGAGAAGAGTTCTCCAAGTTTTGATCATCTGTTGTTTTTCAACCTTCTGCTCGGAGCTGAACGCCCAGCTCTGGGCCGTCAGGCAGGACGAGGATGTCGCCCCACTCCAGGGACTCGGTGCCGTCACTTGAAGCAACGAAGCCCAAACTGCCGGCCCACTGTGTGTAACAAAGTATTTTTTCTCTCTCTGCTCTGGTATCTAAGAGTGCCTGAACCTATATCATATCATCTCCATCAAAATGCAAGATTTCTCAAATGCGTCTCCATCAAATCGTATTACAATGGAAGATCAGCATCTGATCAGTGCAACTATTTTACCCCCAAAGCAAATGTTAGTTATGAAACATGACATTCCTAATCCTTTACGCAATGCATCGGGACACGTGAAAAGACTTCAATCTTTCGCGGTTGCCCCGCCGGGGTGGTCTAGTGGTTAAGGTACTCAGCTGCTGACTCGCAGGTCGCGGGATCAAATCCCTGCTGTGGCGGCTACATTTCCGACGGAGGCGGAAATCTTGTAGGCCTGTGTGCTCAAATTTGGGTGCACGTTAAAGAACCCCAGGTGGTTCAAATTTCCGGAACCCTTCACTACGGCGTCTCTCATAATCGTATTGGTTTTGGGACGTTAAACCCACACATCAATCAATGTTTCGCGGTTGAAAACAGAACAGTTTGGGATCCAATCTACGTGTGTTCAATAACTAAACACATAAGCCTAAAGGGGAGTCATCCGGGTGCGTGCTTTTGTAAAGTCAGCCATACAATTCCTCTTCGGAAGGAAGAAGAGAGGACTATGTGGTCTTGTTGTGCCAATTTTCTCCTGGCCCACATTTTAGGGTAGCGAAAAAAAACACCAAACTGGCGCAATCATTCCAAGAGCTTCGTGGCTCCGTGGCCCAGCTCTATGGCGGCCTTTATTATCGAAAGACACTAATAAATCGGTCCGCGTGTACGTTCTTCTAAGCTTGAAATAACATCGGTAGTAATTGCTCACCCACTCGGAAAGCATGAAGGGCACGCACGTACCAGAAGGTAACTGAGGGGGTATATATTGCCCGCCGTTGCGGTCAAGAAATACTGTCCCACGTGTCTTTCTGCACGTATTATGGCGGAGCCCCCGAAAATAGTGCCTCAAATCGTCTGCTTGCACTGAAGGTATCTTTGGGTGTTTTATTTGCGTTTCACATCTTTTTATTCACGCAAAAGTTGAACGTCAGTGTACAAATAAGCAGCGGGACGGACTAGGAGTCAATGGCACTGCCACAGTGTCATGGCGAGGTGCCCTGAAACGCCGTTTCCAGGAGGCCAATTTCTGAGGTTCGCATGATACGTGGCTATAAATATATACGGGTATACACAAGACCTTCTCCAGAAACGACTCTCGACGCGACGCTGAGTGACGACTATATCTGAACACTCGCAAAGGACATTGCGTTTTAGATGTAAGGTCCACAATTCTTTAATACTGACCCCTCGCTTTTTGTTCCTCATCTGATAATGTGCTGCCAGGAATTTACCAGAACCACATGATCTCGAAACACAGGTAGGGGGACGTGTGACCTAGGAATTGATTCTAATTTTGAGCCTCGACAAACTTATTAACAGACTCAATAAAAGAGTAGAGGAGAGACAAGCAAAAAATTAAAAAATCAGTTTGAAACGGTCGCTGATATTCAATGAGGCCACCGAAGCTTTCAAGTCGAAAACTTCTGCCAAACTTCATCAATTACGTATTGTCCAAGTGGTAACATGGTTCTGTTTAAACGCTAAATATTTCAAAGTTAGGTAATCATTTTGAAGAGCGCATAAAAAAGGTTTTTGTGGGGAGTTGGAAGTTTTCAAGCTCGCTGTCTTCACGAAAATATTTTTAAAATTTGTAGTTATATTTAGCTGTTCAAAAGATATCAACATTTGTACAAACCCTTCCAGACGTACTTTAAAGCGAAACTAGAAGATTGTGATTCCACAGCATCTGCCATGTTGTCGTAAATGTTTTTTTATTCTATTACATACGTTATTTCTTAGCTTAAGGACATTGTAATGCTTGTAGCCTATAGTTTTGGGGTAGGATCTGCCGAAAGCAGCTTTCTTCATTAGCCAACCAAAAAAATCACGTCAAACAATTAGTGGACGCCATTTACAGAAGGTGTATAAAATAAATGTAGGAGAAACTCAAGGAAGATTATGCTACGAAATCAGCTATGAGTAATTTGATGAGCGCAGCAGCTAACTCCGCTGCCCTTGTCCAACACCAAGAACGCAGTAGCGAGTTAGTATATATCATACAGCTTAAGTCCGGTCGATATAGATTGCTCAAGCATGGAAACGTTTTATTCTGCCCACAAACAACTCATTGAAAAAATACGACCTCCACAAAAGTTTCCATAATGTTTTCGCGTAACGGAGTTCTTTTTCTATAGGACGCGTACTAAAGACGTTAGCATTTACTATTTGCAGCTGCCGAACACTGGACTCCAGGTACAGAACACTGTGATAGTTTGAAGGAAAGATCAAGGTGCAACTAAATAAATTCAAAATCCAAACTTGGCGTATGCGAAATACGATGTCTTGAAACAACTTTCAAACAGAAAAGGCATTGTCGTAAAACCTTCGCACAAAGATAGCAGTAATCTGACCATCACAAAACAATAAAACCAAGCTATCGCAAGGCTCAGCAGCAACACCCACAATCTAAAATTATGTCGCCAACCTAATTCAAGAATATGGTGAACGCTCACGATACATAATAACGGTGTTTCTAGCCAGAGAAACAATCGCACCCATGAGCACTAGTTCTTCATGACCAAAAACAAATAAGCAGGCTCTTCCTACCTTCTGAAAGTATACAAGGTTGCTACAGATCAATTATTTATCACGCAAGTCTAAAGCAAGCTTATAATATGTAACAACAATACGCCTACTAAATCGTTACCAAAATATCTAAATAATCATTTCCTTATTATACTATCTACCCTGCTGCCTTTCGTTTAAGATACATCTCATTATCTCAGAATGATAGCTTCACTTAGGAAAACACAAAACGTATCGTATCAGTCTCTTCTGGCTACATTAAATGTGCGCTCTTTGTGTACTAGTATACCTCTCACTGAGGGGATTGAAGGGGTTTCAAAGTCACTACTAGAAAGCAAGCAAATACGTAATGAAGAAGCTTACCTCTCACTACAGAAATTAGATTCAATATCGGGAGGTAATCTGCCCGAGGTAGCGGCATTAGATGCTTGATGTTTTCCTTTGCGCTCGAGATCACTGATGGCGAAGAGCGCTTAACGAACCTCTCCTCGACCGTACATAAGCTTCATTGACAGCCATCGTTAGTGGATGAAAGAGGAAGGAACCAAAGTACGTCTCCATGAGGTTTGTCAGAGAAAGTTCTAGGTTGGACGTCCTCCCCTTAAAGGCTTTTTCTCCTCATACATCTTTCCATCGATCACAATCGCCCCGATGCGACCGCGTCCTTCGCACCTGGATCTCGTCGCCAGGCAAGAAAAATTCGGCAGTGTCAAGAGGTGCAAGCCCTCTGATGATGCGTCCCGCTGTGTGGCCTTCATCACATGGAAACCTTCTTCCCCTTGATTGTACCTCAACTTCTTTTTTGCTCTTACTTGCACCTATTTACTCTTTTTTGCACCTACTTTGCCACTTCGTACATTCTTTATGTCAAAAACTCGCTCTCGTCAGTGATCATTCATTTCCGGCAAGGTAAGAAACTGTTGTGGACGTTATTGCGCTACTTTGCTTGTCTACAAGACTGTCTAAATGGCTAGCAATGACTGTGAATTTCGAGTTAGGGAAATTTAGCAATGATATTGTGTGTCGCACGTGGAGTGGCAGATAAACATCTATATAATGCTGGGCTATTTCGAATACGCGCATTGTACGCCTCATGAGCCATATTATGGTTTCACCTTGATCATTTCAAACGCTTCAGATATAAGCACCGCGCCAATCGATAATTGTATACCTAGGCCAAACATCATTAGCAGTCTATTAGAGGGCTCATAAATTTTGCCTAAATTAGTCGGCTCAGATACTGTTGCTTCCATGGCGTTACCTTGAGTCAAGCAAAGCGTCAAGGCAAGCGAAAGCTAAAAACCCGTTGACTGAATTCGAATGCTAACTCCGCCGCTTATATACACACCACCAGAGTTACAGGGAGAGAGAAATGGGAAAGAGGTCCTCACCCCCACTGCGCATGTTCGGCTTGATGAACGGCTGATGGTGCCTTTATCCTTTAGTGGCTCCTGGAGGGACAGTTTTGTGGTTGTCTTCCTGGGCCGGCAGAAGAGGAGAGCATGCGCAGTAGGGTGTCGACGCTGAAGCACGACATCGCACGACTAAGAAATTCGCCACATTTAAAAAAATTGCCCGCAGCTTCCCTCGGGGGAACACTGAGGAGGATGCGGAGCATATAATTGGTTAACGGGGTGTTAAAGTGCGACTTACTTGGGTCGATGGCTAAATTGGTTAACGTGGTTGTGAAATGGGGTGTTAAATTGCGACTTACTTGGGTCGATGGCTAAATTGGTTAACGTGGTTGTAGGATGGGGTGTTAAATGAGTGAACACGTACACACGTATGCGAAAGGGCGGCGCTGGTCGAAGGGACGTCGATCATTGTGTTTGTGGATTCGTTGGAATTCATTTCACCGCGACCTTGGACGTCGACGCGCCGTACAAACCAACCGACGAGCGGCAACTGAGCGAGCGAGCGCCGACCTTGAGTATATATACAGCGCGACGGCGCATGCGCTGTCAGCTGTCGAATGTTCTCGAAGGAGAAGCGCGCGCGGCACAGATGGTGGGCGACGGCGCGACAGCGCATGCGCGCGCGTCAGCTGTCGAATGTTCGAGAAGCGGTGCGGACGGCGCGGACGGCGCACTACAAGGCGCGAGTATAAGATGCTTCCGCGTCTAAAAGTCGTAAAGCCTACGAAAAGAGTGTGTTGCACAGTATCAACGAAACCTGGGAGAACGGCCTTTTATAGCCTTTTCAACAACAGTATTCTTTCCTGTGTTACCTCAACGCGGAAATTTTGATCTGTCTGTCTGTCTGTCTGTCTGTCTGTCTGTCTGTCTGTCTGTCTGTCTGTCAGTCTGTCTGTGTATTTGTCTTTCTGTTTCTGTCTGTCACTCAATACAGGCACCAGGGCGAAAGTTTTAACCCCTTGCTGAGCGACCACACATCTTGATCTCCTGGTTGCGTTCAGATCGACTAGTTAACATTGCATATCAAATACCAAATATTACGCATATTTGGTGTGATATCAACTAGTGAGTAATATGTACCGTGTTACTTAATTTTTAAAATGCAGATACCTGATTCTACAGACCGCAGTACTTTGCACTCTACCCTCACAATGCGGCGTTGTGAACGAGAGAGTGGGTGTTTCCCACACTTCCCAAAAACTACACGGTGCTGCCACCTACCATTGCCTTTGCATTCTGGAAAAACTCGGTTGCCTCAAATTACTCCTAGATAGCGTCCGGTTTCTTCACCTTACTCCTAGATAGCGTTAATACGTACGCGAACTATAAGCACTATGTAGCAGCTGCAACCATGCTACAAGGAGAACTGCTCACAGCACTCACGCTCCTAAACTCGAACCCTGACCGCGCAGAACAGGTATCAATCGCATTAGCAATGGCGAACACAACCCACACTACAATTTACACTGATTCCCGAGCCGCGGCTCAGACCTCCCATGTGGGCTTGGTCTGTAAAGAAGCAGCCCGCGTTTTCTTGTGTTCCACGTGGACGGACACCAAGCATTTAATTTGGTTCCCGGGACATATGGGCTCCGACGCCCACCCCCTCGTCCAAGACGCCAACGAACTTGCCCAGTCCCAAGTGTGAGACCTTACTCGGCGCGTCAGGAGAGAGGGTGGCCCACAGCCTAAGGGCAAAAAATCGCTCCGGAACCAACTGCAGACCTACAACGAAATCTGTCAGCACTGTCTTCTCGAACGGCAAGCGTTTCCATTACCGCACCCTCAACTCAAACGACCGCGAGCACTATCCTTCCGTCTCCTACAAACAGAAGCATATCCCTCACCGGCAGTTTATGCGAGATTCGTGAGCCAACTAAGGCAGCGGTGCCCCTGATGCGGCATCTCGCGATGCAACTTACAACGTATGCTTTGGTAATGCCCCGAGTGGCGCGTGGATGACGGATCTCCCATCACAGAAAAGGACTGGGATGCTCTCCTCACAAGTCCCCACGAAGACGACCACCTTCGGGCCGCCGAGAGGGCTCATGACATGGCCATCGATTTTAACCCCCCGGTCCCTTCATGTGTGTGGCCCGCAGACGGGGTCCCTTAGGAGGTCATCGTCCCCTGAAGACCAAATAAAGTCAGTCAGTCAGTGCGCGTCCATATGTCAGGCAGCGCCTACTCACTGATCTTCTGCATTATATCATCAAATGAACGTTCTATTCTCCCACTCCAGAAAGAAGACTATCGTCTTTCGACAATCATTGCCATTGAAGCATGCAGATGCGAAACCAAGTTTTTATTATCATATTGTAACCGACTACAGGTAAGAGAGACTGATTTTTTAGGGTTGAATCTCCTTAAGGCGTAGGCTTGTCTGCTGTAGTTGTATGTTGTAGCCAGCCTTAGTATGCGAATCGTTCACTAGAAAGTGCTCGCATTGTTCGAAATGTTTTAATAAGACAGACAGACAGACAGACAGACAGACAGAGAGAGAGACAGATGAGCAGACGCACGGACGGACGGACGGATGGATGGACAAATAACAAATTCACTCTTTACCGATGAAATCCTGAGAAACGTCTCCACCATCATTATTATTCGCTACGAGGATATGCCCTGAATTCTTCTTTTAAATGCAAAGCGCTTCTCAGCGAACTTCGGTGACTTTGAGCATATCTATCTATCTATCTATCTATCTATCTATCTATCTATCTATCTATCTATCTATCTATCTATCTATCTATCTATCTATCTATCTATCTATCTATCTATCTATCTATCTACTAGCCGCCTACGACTTTGAGCTCTCCTGGCCGTTTCAATAATGGTATTGATACCACACTTGGTATGGTACAACATGATTGTATGAAGAACATATTTGAACAGTCATAACGTGAAATTCATGACATGTCTGTCATGAATGTCAGTATTTAAATTTCGTGGTGCGGCAGCTCTCGCGGTGGTTTCGTTCGCATGGCATGTTGTGAAACTGGTATAATATGATATGATTGCATGACCAACACAAGCGACAGACCCTAACGTGAAAATCATGACATGCGTGTCATGTAACAACATGACTACATGCCACGCTCATGATGCACTCGCGGCCGTTTCGCTAGCTTTACTTATATCAAACTTTGTATTACAGGACGTAAATGGATTACGAAGGTATGAGGCTGGTGCAAACGTGATAAACATGAGATTCGTGTCATGTAGCAACCTGACTACATGCCACGCTCATGTTGCACTCACGGCCGTTTCGCTAACTTCACATGTGCCAAATTTGGTATTACGTGAAGCCGATGGATCACGAAGGTATGTGACTGGTGCAAACATGATAATCATGAGATGCGTGTCATGTGAAAACATGACGACATGCCACAGTGAAGGCGTCAATGCATTTAGACGTGACGCGGTGCGAGTGCTCGGCGGCGTTCATTTCGTCGCGTCACGCCGGTGTTGCCACGCCATTTGCCGGTCCTGCCATGTACTCGCAGGCGTGCGCCACGCTGCGAGGCTTAGACGCGTGCGCGTTCTAGCGCGTCCGGCGTCCCTCCGTCCAGAAAAGAGGGAGACGCAGTGTTGTCTGGGTAACGCGTCCCTCACAACCTCAACGAGAAGGCCCATCGAACTGTGCGAGAACTAACCCACCACGGCTCGGAAAGCGACGGCCCGGCCCTCCTCACTGACCACAGAAGGAGGGACGACTCCGGTGTAGGCGATGAGGACGATGGAGGTGATGAGAATAATGAATATACGATACAAGACGACAGCGACAGACTGGTCACATATCATGACATATTGGCACACTAAAAGCGACAACGAAAATAATGTCCGCCACCACACAAACACACGGACAGGTCTCAAGAAACAGATTGGCCAAGATTGCAAACCCAAACCTTTTCAAGTCCAGTACACCTGAACAGAGTAAATTCCAGACAATACCCACAAACAAGCTGTACCCCTTGTAAGCACGAACACGCAGATATGGCACATATTCTATGGCAAGGCACACAGGTTACAGTTATATAACGAGAGGACAATATAAAACCAGACTTTCTCGAGGAACGTTGGCTAAGTGCGCTGACCAGCTCAGATCTTCACAACCAACATTGGGCTATCCAGCGGGCCCGGACAGCGGTAAAGAGTCTACGCCTAACCGCACATAACGTCGGGGTGGCCTGAGCCCGGGCCGACACCCTGAAGGGTCTCTTTTTTTTTCAACAAAGTTTTTTTCCCGTCTGGCATCCGTCCGTCGGCGTGGAAGGCAGCATGTCGTATTTCATGCCGGTTGCCGTCGGGCCGCGCCGTGGACGCTGTTCGCGCCTGGCGTCAGGCTATAGAATGATCGCGTTTTGCTAACGTAGCGTCGCTGTGCCCAGCGTGCGCGCACGTCAACGCTACATTGGAATTAGAATATATTGGGCACTTCATGATGCGCTCGCGGCTGTTTAGCTAGCTCCACATATACCACATTTCGTGTTACGTGACATCAATGGGGGCCGAAATATATAACTGGTGCAAACATGATAATCCTGACACGCTGTCATTTAACAACATGACAACATACCACGCTTATAGCATGCTCACGATCTCTTCGCTAGTTCCACATATACTAAATTTAGTATCACGTGACGTGAATGAATGACAAAGATAAACGACACATCCAACCATGATAATCATGACACGAAGTAATGAACGGCATCATTTAACTCCGCCTCATAACGTTGCACTGATATTAAAGTGACATATCAACATTTCTTATTCGTGCTTCGCATATCAACGATTCCCACTGTGCATGGAATCTTTCAATTTTTTATTTATTTGAGTCGTCAAGCTTGCGAGGTAGTGTTTAGAAATGACTAGCAGACGTTACAACATGAGTCATAATACTTAATGTCGCCGGTATATCTTCTGCGATGAAATATGGTAACATAAAAGTCATTAAGCAGCTGCAAACTTTTGTGCGGAGAGCCACTAGAGTGAAGTTTATTTGGAAGCTTAAAAAAGCATGATGACATAACCAGTGTTATTGCCTGTGCAACAACAGTGGCTTTCGAGGATCAGATTGGGTAACCGCGCCATCTTTATAATGGTTGTGTTGTTAGCATTGCATCTTTACATTACGCGTACTGAGGCCCACGGGACGGCATTAGGCTCTCCCATAGTCGAGTACCAAGTACTCGAAATCGTTCTCTACTTTTTCTAAACACACTTAGAGTAGCCACGGGACGGCTTCAAGCTCTCCCATAGTAGAGTACCGAGTACTCTAACTCGTTAACCACTTTTTTAAACACTAGAGTAGCCACGGGACGGCTTCAAGCTCTCCAATAGTAGAGTACCGAATACTCTAAATTGTTAACCACTTTTAGATGCGGAGCATCTAATACTCGAGGCTTGTAGTGCGGCGCCGTCCGCAAGCTTCCTCTTCCTTCTTCCACCATCTGTGCATCCCTTCCTCCTCTACACACCGCGCGCACTTCACTCCTCCACCATCTGTGCACCCTTCCTCCTCTACACACCGCGTGCAGAACATTCTACAATTCTCCTGATTCTCCAGTGGACGCGCATGCGCCGTCGCGCTTCGAGAACATTCAACAGCTGACAGTGCATGCGCCGTCGCGCTGTATATATACTCAAGGTCGGCGCTCGCTCGCTCAGTTGCCGCTCGTCGGTTGGTTTGTACGGCGCGTCGACGTCCAAGGTCGCGGTGAAATGAATTCCAACGAATCCTCAAACACAATGATCGACGTCCCTTCAACCAGCGCCGCCCTTTCGCATACGTGTGTACGTGTTCACTCATTTAACACCCCCTCCTACAACCACGTTAACCAATTTAGCCATCGACCCAAGTAAGTCGCAATTTAACACCCCATTTCACAACCACGTTAACCAATTTAGCCATCGACCCAAGTAAGTCGCACTTTAACACCCCGTTAACCAATTATATGCTCCGCATCCTCCTCAGTGTTCCCCCGAGGGAAGCTGCGGGCAATTTTTTTTCTAAACACTCACTTTTTCTCAACACAGTATCGTATTATCAGCTCTGGTGCTGAGGCCCACGGGACGGCTTAAAGTTCTCCCATAGTAGAGTACGAAGTGCTCTAAATCGTTAGCCAATTTCCTAAACACAGTATCGTTACACTGCTCATTGTATCATGATATCGTATGAGTTCTTGTGTACAGGTGTGCGAACATTGTCATGGATATTAGAGCAACGATGTCTTTCTTTCAACGTACTGACGTTGGTCGTGCTACATAGACCTGTCGAGGTATATGTGCCCATTGCTGGGATGTTATGAAACTTTTTTTACATAGTGCAAAGAAACTTTTAAATGCGAAGCATTTCTTGGCGAACTTCGCCGACTTTGAGAATATCTATCTATCTATCTATCTATCTATCTATCTATCTATCTATCTATCTATCTATCTATCTATCTATCTATCTATCTATCTATCTATCTATCTTGGCGCCTATGACTTTTAGCTCTCCTGACCTTCTCAATAATGGGGTCGATACGAAACTTGGTATGACATATAATGACTGTATGAAGCACATATTTGACTAGTCATAACATGAAAATCATGACCTGTGTGTCATGAATGTCATGATTTACATATGAAGGTCCTGCCGCTTTTGTGGTGATTTCGTTCTCAGGACGTATTGCAAAAATGGTATGGTATGACATAATTGCATGGCGAACACAAGTGACATGCGCTAACATGAAAATCATGACATGCGTGTCATGTAACAACATGACTACATGCCACGTTCATGATGTGCTTGCAGCCGTTTTGCTAGCGTCATATATACCGCATTTGGTATTACGGTACCTGAATGAATGACGAAAGTATGTGACTGGTACAAATATGATAATCATGAGATGCGTGTCATGTAACAACATGACTACATGCCACGTTCATGATGTGCTTGCGGCCGTTTCGCTAGCGTCACATATACCGAATTTGGTATTACGGTACCTGAATAGATGACGAAGGTATGTGACTGGTACAAACATGATAATCATGAGATGCATGTCATGTAACAACATGACTACATGCCACGCCCATGATGAGCTGGCGGCCGTTTCGCGAGCTTCACCTAAACCACGTTTGCTATTGCGGGACGTGAATGGATGACGAAGGTATGAAAGTGGTGCACACATGATAATCATCAGAGGCGCGTCATGTTAAAACATGACTACACTCCTCAGTCAAGGCACGAATAGTTTTCTGCGTGGCGCGGTGTGCGTGCTCGCCGGTGTTCATTTCGTCGCGTCACGCCGGCGTTGCCACGCCAGGCTATGGTCCTGCAATATACTAGCAGGCGCGTGCCGTGCTTCGTTGCTTTGACGCATGCACGTTTCAGCGCGTCCGGCGTCCCTACGCCATGAAAAGAGGGAGACGTAGTGTTGTTTGGGTAGCGCATCGGCGCGAAGTGCAGCATGTCGCATTTCCCGCCGGTTGCCGTCGGGCTGCGCCGACGAACGCTGGTCCTGCCCAGCGTCAGACTATAGTGTGCTCGCGTATTAATAATGTATACCGTCATTGTGCCCAGCCTACGCGTGCATCAACGCTGCATGGGAATTCTCCCATTGAGCCTTTCATGATTCGGTCGCGGTCGTTTCGCTAGCTCCACATATACGAAATTGGGTGTTGTTGACGTCAATGAATGGCGAAAGTACATGGCTTGTGCGAACATGAAAATCCTGACAAGCGTTCATGTAAGAACATGACAACATACCACGCTCATAGCGTGCTCGCGGCCGTTTAGCTAGCTTCAGATATACTAATTCTGGTATAACTTGACGTGAATAGATGACGAAGGCCAACGACACATCCAAACATGCATTATAAACGTGATACGCAAGTCAGGTACAGCTTCATTTACCTCAGCCTCGTAACATTGTGCTGATTTTAAAGTGACATATCGACTTTTATCATCGTGATTCACATATCATCGATTTCAACTGTACGTGGGATCTTCCAATTTTTTTCTAAACAGTAATTAGAGTGCGTTTTTTTCTTTTCTTCATTAGAAATATATATGTTGTGCAATATTGTTCTGGAGCATGAGAGCAAACTGTCTTCATAGGGGAACGAAAAAACATCACCTTACGCTGTGAACGACCCCCTTGTTTCTTCATATAGCCTTACTTTAATGATCTCGATGTTCATGAATAACCATAGCCTTAAGTTTAATCATCTCGATGTTCATGAATGTCCTGTCTTTGTACAATTTTTCGCACTGTGCATCACTGCTAACGCAAATAAGTTATTTTCACTGTATATAACAGCTTGTACTGTACATGAGCATGGTCATCAGTATCCATGTTTCTGTGTGCACAGAACATATGTAAGATATATCTGGAAATAAAATTCTCTTAATTTAATGCACGAAGAATCGGCTGGTTTTCGCGGGATGGCTTCATGCTCTCCCGTAGTAGTGTACCTACTACTCTAAATCGATCACCACTTTTTGCTACATACCACTGGCTGCTAATGGGGAATGAGAGACAGGAGCATTCAGCTTTTAGTCAACGCGCACGCTGCGATCCCCATTAGCAGCCATTGGCATGTGTATTGAGCAGTATCGGACAAAAAAGGGTTGCTACAATATACTCGCTGGGTGTAACCTCCTTAGTTTTAGAAAGGTTTAGCGAGCGTTGAGCCGCAGTGCCATAAATACAATGAACTAGTATATACCATGAATGAATTCGAGGTGGTTAAAGGGGCGAAGCAGATACGAAGCGCAAGCCGTAAGAATTGAAAAGCTGAATCCTCCTGTCTCTCATTCCCCATTAGCAGCCATTGGCGTGTACATTGAACACTATCTGACAAGAAAGGGTTGCTACGTTATACTTGCTGGGCGTAACCTTCTTGGTTTTAGAAAGGCTTAGTGAGCGTTGGGCCGCAGTGCCATGAATACAGTGAACTAGTACATACCGTGAACTCGAGGTGGTTAAAGGTAGAAAGTAGACACGAAGCGCAAGCCGTAAGAAAGTGTGTGTGTGCCACCTCTCGTTTAGTCCTGGGAATGTCCACTCGGTGGCGGCGCTTCGATATGAGTTATATACGATGAAAAGATGCGAGACGGGGGTACTTGGAGTGTTGACTACAAGGGCGAATGGACACACAGACAGATGCAAGAATAGATGCACGGATGTCTCCACGAACGGATGGACGCATGAACGGACGCAGGGGTGGATGGTTGGACTAATGCAGAAATGGACGCACGGACGGGCCGATGGACGCATAGACGGTCACACAGATGGACGCACGGATGGACGGAAGCAAGAACGAAAGGATGGACGGATGCTTCACCAGCTTCACCATCATTCACCCCCTGGATATGCTACCATTTTTTTCTAAACACACAGTAGTGTCCTAAAGCATTTAACACTTGTTCTAAACACACAGTATTTCATACTACCACTACGGCATTTGCGAGTCCGTTTGGTTAAACGCTGACCCGCAGGGCGCGGGTTCGAATCCCGGCTGCGGCGGCTGCATTTCCGATGGAGGCGGAAATGTTGTAGGCCCGTGTACTCAGATTTGGGTGCACGTTAAAGAACCCCAGGTGGTCTAAATTTCCGGAGCCCTCCACTACGGCGTCTCTCATAACCATGTAGTGGTTTTGGGACGTTAAACCCCACATATCAATCAAATCATTGGTTAAACGCTCTCGAACAAGTAACACTAAAAATTTAGGATGCACGGGATTTTAAATTCATGCTTCTTGAGCGGAGGTACCCGTCTTAAACTGTATTTTAACTTCGCATTCGGTACCCTTTTCACGTCGTGCAACCGTTTTTGCGTATTGTGCGATCACTACAGTCTGCTTTGTGTTCCTTTTTCTGGTCAGGCGGCACTGAGTTGGTCTCTCGTGCGGCACTGGGACAGCAGAATTCTCAGGGAGGCTTTGCTTTTTCTTCAGTGTCCATACGCTGTCGGCTGCTGGCACTGCGCTTCCTTTTGGGCCTAGTGCAAGGGGGGGGAATCTCCCGCACGAACGCTTGCCTATTACTTTCTGGGTACTCACCGTCGGCATTTGATGCCTAATGTGCACCTTAACAGGGGGCCACAGTCAATAACACTTCCTTCGTTTTATGCAACATCTGTTGCCTAGGCTTTTATCCATGTTCAGTCACCTGTGCTGGCATAGATGTGTTGACTCAACCACATAGTCGAGACAGCTGCTGCTTTGTTATTTCCGTTGGTTTCCCCAGCCCGCCATGCTCGCTCTAGTCGGGTGTCTTGGAGCACGTTAACGGCTTCTTTTCTGCCTGGACACCTGACTTCATGTGGTGCCTGGGATGGGATGTGCTTCCCACTCTCGACCACCTCAAAAGGTGGAGAACGGTCCAGTCAGCAACATGCCCGAAGTGCTTCCTTCGGGAAACAAAGCATTTTCGGAGGCATTGTGCCAATGCTCGTGTTTTTTTTTGAAGAGCCGTACATGCTGGATTTCGCTGCCTCGGAGTAAATCGCTTCGTTTCTTTTGGGCGATGTTCGCGATACCGCTTCGCCTGTCTTCGCATTGTGGCCAGCTGTTTCTGCCTCTGGCGCAATCGCTGCGAGGCGTTGGCAGCGAGCCGCTACCGCCGGGCACTCTTTCCCATCCTAGAGCGATTGTACTCGGAGCTGCTGTTTGTTTTGTCGGAGGAGCTCTTCTTCCTCGGTGAAGAGGAATTTATTCGGCACTGGTCTTGCCCTTTTGTGTCGGTCTAGGACCAATGAGGGAAGCTTGTCTTTCGGCCGGCCAGGTATTGGTAGAGTGATGTGTCGATGCGCGAGCGAAAATGGCATGCCAAGTTGAAAATATGCAAAATGTACATACCCATGTTTCGTTTGTGTCTCCTGTTTACCTTGAAATGTTTTTGTGGCTGTGTTTGTGTGAACCATCGAATGTACATGTTCTTTCAACGTCATCTCAAATCCATGTTCATGTAAATGACGTCTGTTTCATCATCATCGTTATCATATGTCTAGGAAGAAAATGTTCTGTTGACTGGTATTGACGTTTGCGACAATAATTTTTTAAACAGACTCATTGAGGACCACAAACGACTCTAAGCTCTCCCATAGTAGAGTACCACGTACTGCAAATTGTTAACCACTTTATTTAAACACACTTAAATTTGCCTAAGACGGCTTTCTGTTCTCCCCTAGCAGAGAATGAAGTGCCCTGAATCGCTAAACACATTTTAAACACACGTACTTTGTTGTATTTAGCGTAAATTTTAGGGGGCCCATGAGTCTGTTAGTGACACTAACATTTTTTACGACCAATAAGCAAAGCAACTTTGGTTTTCCTTTTCCGTTCTCGGGGCTTCTAGGCTCCCTATAGATTCCGCATCTTTGTGAGCGTCCTCAAAGCCATACAGTAGCGTTTCTGTTAGTTTGGTTTGCCGGACTAAAGGGCTGACATGACGGCCGTTAGCGGTAGCACACATCAGGTCTCCCTTTTAGCCAAATCAGCCAAACCACGGCCAAACACGCGAACTTTGCTAGGTTGCAACAGTTGTAGTGAGGATGCAACGCTCATTCAGAGTGGTGACCGTCGCGTCGTAAAAATGCACAACATATCCGCGGAGTGCATCATCATGAGCGGGGTCAAGCATCCTTCACCCTGTCCGCGCTTCGATCCGTCCGTCTGTCTGTCTGTCCGTACATCCGTCCATCCGTTCGTCCGTGCGTCCTTGCATGCGTCCGCCCAAATGCACGCCCGTCCATACGTCTGTGCGTTCATCCATCCCTCCGTGCGTTTGTCCCTTCGGTCGTCCATGTGTCCGTCCATTCATGCGCCCGTCTGTGCATCCATCTCTGCGTCCGTCCGTCCGTCCGTGCATCGGTCTGTCCGTCCATGCGGGCATCCGTGCGTCTGTCTGTTCATCTAGGGAACACTCTAAGTATCACCATGTCGCATCTTTACGTCATATATTCATCATATAGAAGTACCACCTTCCATCGAGCATTCCAACGATTAAACGAGAGGTGGCACGGCAGGACTAGAGGAGCGGCACGCGCGCACTTTCCTATGGCCTGTGCTTCGTGTCTAGTTCACCCCTATCACAGCCACTGGCCCATGGCACTGCGGCCCAACCCTCTGTAAACCTTGCTAAGACCAAGGAGGTTACGACCAGTGAGTTTAACATGGCAACCTTTTCTGATGAGATATGAGGGTCCTTTCTTTACTAGTTTTTTCAGTAAGCATCAAATTCAGGGTGAATTTTAATGCAGATTAGGTCACCGATACTTGTCTTTGTAGGCTCTTTCATTAGAAACAACAAAATTTTTATTTATGGTGAATATGAGCGGGTTTCCTCTTCAATTTAAAAGAGTGCGCGTGTGCCGCTCCTCTAGTCGGGCCGTGGAGATGGCTATACCTACTACTATAGTGACGACGACTACAACTACTACTACATACATCGCGAACGCACGACTCGCGGCTTATAAGAAGCTCCGCCCCTAATACGTATCTTACTTAAAAGGTCAATGTGAACAAACGTGGTCGCTAGCTACGCAAACGTACGATAGAGCTGTTGCGCGATACGGCACTCATGACAGATGCGATTGCAGACTAAACGCGCTTTTACGGGGCTTATAGAGGACCCACTCGTAGCCCACGTGTGAACATGACACTACAATTGAAACGCGCGTTTCTAACGCCTTGAAAGTATGTGGCTGTGGAACAGTGGGCAGCGCGCCCGGCCACATATCTTCTCGCACCAACTGGTCGTGGGTTCGATTCCCATTCGTTGAACATTAAGATTTGAAGGAGCTTTTGCTAGGGGCTGTTTCCGTCCTTTCGCCACGCGTATGCTCTCTCACTGCCCATACGCGTACCCCCCCCCCCTCTCTTCTCCTACGCTACTCTTTCTCTCAATGCAACGAGACGCTTGCTCAACACACAGGATTACTTTGTAGCCTCTGATGTTCGGTTCTGCATGCAGCGTTCCACTTTTCCTTTAGACATAGCACGCCTGCTTCGGTTAGCATGCAATAACGTTTATGTCTCTGGCACGTTCGTTAAGAGACCGGCTGTTTACCCGTGCTTTAGTCATGATCGCTGGCAGCGTTCACAGCAGTGGTCGCCGGCATCAAGCGATGATCACCCACTAGACCACCGTGGCGGGGCAGAGATGGAAAGGTTGCTGATGCCTTGGGGGAGTTTCAAATATATTTAAATTGTCGAGCTAATTCATACTCCTATTTCCTAAATTGCTGCATTTATTGTTGTTATTCATTTATATTCCCAAATATTTTCCCTCAGACTGCCCGCCTCTGCGTTGCTATCTATCCCTTGTTGCTCATCTATAGAGCCTTATATTATAGTTTGACGTTTTTACGGCCTGCTCCATTCCTTATGGACCTGCTAAGCTGCAATGGAGCAGCGGATAATTTTCTCATTCTAGTTATGCGCATTCCGTCTGATAGCGTAACTTGCACAGTTTCAGCGCCCTGCTGGCCAAGTTTAAGCTCCTAAAATAAAATAACACACCATATCGTTCCTCTTATAAAGTAAAACAAGCCCGCATAATTCACTTGTTGACGAAGTATTCGACTTTCTCTTACGATGCGGTACCAGACCATATCACAAAAAAATAATTAAGCGTCGACTAGAAAATGGCGCCGCTATGGCCAGCAATGTTGCATTGCAAATCCAGTTAAATCAGCATTGACGCCAAAGTGCTTTCGCGGCTTGCGCTGCACAGCCGAACGGCAAGACAGTGTGCACGTGGGAAATGTTGAACAGTGGAGACAGCCATCTCGTGATATGCGCGCAGTCGACGCACGCCTGAGGGAGGGCGCGCGTATGGACACCCTTCACTAGCGGTAACGACAGCCACGCTACAAGCTCCGCTTAGCTGTTGAGTGGAGCGGAAAAACGCCAATCTAAAACACTCATACTTCTAATAATCGCAATTTACTTACCTTAATATTTCTTTAACTTGTAAATATAAGACACCTAAGTTAATGTGTAAGAGTTTCTTTTGGAAACTACCCGCTTCTTGGCCAATATCCACCAGAGTGGGAGTGTGGCACAGTTTAAAGTGCTACTCTGCTCGGCTCGGCAACTGAAATGCCCGGAGACCACGTGAAGACTGTCATGGAGCTAAAGAACCCCAGGTGGTCTAAATTTCCGGAGCCCTCCACTATGGCGTCTCTCATAATCATATAGTGGTTTTGGGACGTTAAACTCCACATATCGATCAATCAATTTCTCATGGAGCGGGCACTCTGGGTTCTGCCCCAATACTGCAAGCCTGAGTTGTCGCCTCAGCGAGCTATCGGCTATTCCCCAGCCGTCCAGACGGCCGGCCATTGGTGTGCTGTACGACATTCCTTTATCAAGGGGAAAGCGCTATGTTGGGCTAATAATAATAATAATAATAATAATAATAATAATAATAATAATAATAATAATAATAATAATAATAATAATAATAATAGATATAATAATAATAATAGGTGTTTTCGTTTCCGTATAAGCACGATATAATTTTTAGAAACGCTGAACTAGAAGGCTTCGGAAATTTCAAACATACGGTGTTCTTTAATGCGTCCTGACATCGCACAGAAGACGGTCCTCCACCAAAATGCAACCTCCGAGGTCGGAACCGAAACCCCAACCTTTGGATCAACCGGCGAGCACCTTAGTCACTGATCTACCATGGCATACATGTTCGACACACCGAGCGTTGTGAACATAACAGGCTAATGGATCACAAAGCTTCGCTAAAGCGACAACCCCGTTATAACCTTTATATACATTGCAGTGAACGCAGCCCCGCACTCTTGTTTGCTGATACGACAGTGTGTCAGTAATGCGCTATTCGAGTGGTCACAAGCGCTGGTGAATGAAGTTCCAGAGCCTACTGAATAGCAACCCGCCGCGGTGGTCTAGTGGCTAAGGTACTCAGCTGCTGACCCGCAGGTCGCGGGATCGAATCCCGGCTGCGGTGGCGGCATTTCCAATAGAGGCGGAAAGGTTGTAGGCCCATGTGCTCAGATTTGGGTACACGTTCCAGTTGGCAGAAATTTCCGGAGCCCTCCACTATGACGTCTCTTATAATCATAGGGTGGTTTCCGGACATTAAACCCCACAAATCAATTAATCAACTGAATAGCAAGTAGTAACAGTAATACATTGGTTCATATGTGGGGTATCACGTCCCGAAACCATCATATCATTACCAGTATTACATTGCAGCGCAGCAATTGGGCAACCATGGCAGCGATACTATGGTGGGCATGCTGCGAAACGTTACTGATGTTCAATTACAAGGTTGCGAAATATGTTAAATACATTTAGAGAACAAAATAATTTTTGTGACAATTGTCACAGAACTTATTGGAAGTGAAAAACTAGCGTCATAAGTATTAATTCTTATGCCGCTAGTTTTTACTTCCGCACTAAAGATTCGGACTTCTTTCACTTTCTTTCAGAATGATAACGATGGCATATTTAAAACATTCATCTGAATCTACGATGAAGAGATAGCCCAACTGCACTGGCGCGTGCATCGTTCTGCAACATGCACAGACTGGTGAAATTCTCGATTCAATTAGCCCTTGCTTGAGGCTTACAAAGGTTCCTCAAGTAGTGTTTGCTGCCAGTGTACACACACTGGTAAATGATGGCTTCGGTGGTTACGTATACAGTTAGTTCATCGAGTCACCTATATAGTATTTAAGCGCAACCTTTTTTGTGGTTAAATATGATACCTGCATTCGGCAAACATAATTTTAAACCGTGAATACGTTGAATGATTGATATGTGGGCTTGAACGTCCCTAAACTACCATTTGAATATGAGAGACGCCGTAGTGAAGGGCTCCGGAAATTTCGACCACCTGCGGTTCTCTAACGTGCACCCCAATCTGAGCACACGGGCCTACAACATTTCCGCCTTCATCGGAAACGCAGCCGCCGCAGCTGGGGTTCGAACCCGCGACCTCCGGGTCAGCAGCCGTGTACCTTAGCCACTAGACCACCGCGGCGGGGCACCACGAATACGTGGTTCTACCATTGCGTATGGTGAGCGAAATTAAATGCGACAGCGGTGAAGAACTCGCTTTGAAAGAACTGTAGTGTAGGCATTGGCGTCATTGGTTGAGAGCGAGAAATCGGCTTGTCAGCGAGGGAAACTCACCATTATTCCGAAAATAAAACTCTTCTGAGTTATAATATTCAAACGAGTTTTCTGAGATACCCGTAGCGCAAACCAGACCTTGTGCCTGGCAAGCAAGTGTTCACCAAAAGTCATTTCAGGGAATGAAACTATCTCGGAAAAAAAGCCGCATATATATGTGTTAGACAATGGTGGGAGCCCCGTTTGTACATGTGTTGCGAGGTAGAAACAGAATCGTGCGACGTGTTCGTGCCATACGAACTGCGCAACGAGTGGTTTGGGTAAAGACCCAATGCGTTAAATTGCAATCAGGCACCATTGATAGTTATCTCAAAACGAGAAAACCATGAAAAAGTTTGGAAGATGAGTGTGGGGGGGGGGGGGCGGTTGCTGACGTCATTTTACCTGGAGAACCAGTTCCGGCTTGTTGAAAGGACTCGCGCGCCGGCCGCTGGCTGCGACCGCTAAGTATATGGAAGTCACCCACTTGTTGGTGGACAGAGTGCGCATGTCGTCTTAATATGAAGCTAAATTTTTTATCTCTTTCTGCTATGGCATCAACAATGTGCTCCATTGCGTAGGTGTACGAATTGTCTTGCGGAAGCATAAACGATACATCGTAATTGTGACAGCTACGAATCACGGCGCAGTCGGCAATTTTCAACTTTACTTGCAGTATATAGTCATTCTAGCATATAGGGGTTAAAACGGTTAGTGTTACACGTACAGATGTTTCTTTCCATGCTGTACAGTAGAAGTACCTATTGAGAAATGGAGCTTTGCTAGTGAATGAGAACACGATGTGTAAGTGAACCGATTACGTTGTCGCGTTCTTCTATTCAAGTTCAAGATCAAGAGTCATTGAAGTTTTTTTTTTCACAACAGCGCGGCCATTTGTGAGTGAAACGATCTTGACACTCACAAAGATGAGCTCGTTTGAAAATATGGCCCTTTTTTCAAGACAGCCTCATGCTGAAGACATCCCTGGCGGTCCTAAAGACATCCCTAGTGGCTCACGCATGTGTTGCCGTCATAAAGTGTGCTTTTCTCCGTTGTAGTTTTGTGAATGTGGCTGTTGAATTTACTGCCCCTCGCCATCGTTCAAGCAGCCTGATCTGATCTCAATCCTGCAGGATTAAACCTTCACTTTCAATCACCAATAAAGCAGCATTCATGGCTCTTAAGCACACTGCTGAAAAAGATTCCACTAATTAGGCATTCAAAAAGAAACTTTCTTTTTCTGGCCTCTTCTTAACTATAATCTACTTTGTATAATTATATTGTTAGAATTTTTCAATAGGTGTTAGCACTAAATCAAGTACGCAGAGGCATCATGTCCAATGCAGATAGCAAGCACTCACCTGTTAGTGCATGGACATTGTTGGCTGGCAGAGCATGAACTTTGGTATATGAGAACACATTAGCCCCAGTTAAAAAAAACATTCATCACTTACCGAATTTGCGCTTCAGTACTTACGATGCTCGAATATTAAAGTGAAAGCGGGAATTTCATTCGTGGCCGCAGCAGTTGGATTTTGACGGCTGCGAGTGGCTAAATGTCAATGTGTGTGCACCTAATTAGGTGCACATAAAAGAATACCACGTGACTTGGCTTTCTGAGCTTTTCACTACTTTGTGCCGCATAATATTATCATGGGTTTGGCGCGCATCACCACAAAAGCTTTATTATAACTTGTATAGCGACGAGGTACGGATGCGAACTTTGTCGCGTAAGCACTGCGTCGCTGAAAAACTGAACCATATTGACAATATTCGATTGCCAACAATTTAATTTCCTTTTCTCTTAAGATATTCGTCTATTAATCACAAGAAGACGAGCACTTGAAAATTGTGCTATGGTGCAATAAGGCCCACTGAAGTTAAGAAATATTTTAATAAAACGATATGCAATGTTAGAAAAATGTTGCTTCAGAACAGGATGAACTACAGTACCACGTCTCACTATACAAGCACCGGGTCTGGAAGATAAATTCTGACAAAACTATCTCTTGAAGCCAGTGAGGAATACTAGTCCGAGTGAAATAAATTTGCATGCTTATAACAAGCACGCAAACTTTTTTATCAAGCCTATGCAAATCTATATAACTTTAATATGTTCCACTGCAGTGCGTAAGAATGTTGTAATTCATTTATCAAGACCATTATAGAGAGGCTGTTTGTACGTCTTGCAGTATACAACTGTTTCAAAGGCTCAGTATCTTGAGGCATGGCCTCTGCAACAGCAAAGTACAGTGGTTGTACTCAGCGACTGGAATTTCCCTAAGCGTTAGTGGCACGTCGTTTAATCAAAGGCATCTCGGCGCTCTTTCCAGGTGACGCAAAAGAGAAGGAAGTTGCCACCAATGGAATAAGCACACCTTCATCGAGAAAGGCAAAAACATTTTTCTTCCCGCACCCGTCGGGCGTTGATGAAGAAAACTTTCTACGAGCGTGAACATTACTTTCGTTCTCGAAACAAGCAGTGCTCGCCAAAGTTGCGCATGTAGAAGTAGCGTGTTGTGGCGATTGCTTACGCTCACATACTGATATGTGTTTTCTTCATAATGCATGCGTGAATGCGTACAGCATCTGCGCCACGGTTGCTTCAAGCGACGAATGAGGTGGTGGCGCTGCAAGTGAGCTTTTCACGGGCTACATTGCATTGCAAAGCGTGAGGTATATATAGCAAAGTAAGAATACACAAAATGAAAGTTGGCTGCTGCACGGTTCAAGCGTGTACTTTGTTTTCGAAGATAGAACAACAATCTTGGTGATATTTGACGCGTGGTAAGAAGTGTGTCTAAAAAAGTGAAGGCGCAGATAAATTCTGACAGGGCAAACGAAGGGCGTTTCTTGTATACCCTATTTTTACAGTGAATGCTTTTATGAAATCACAACAGCAGCTAATTTCAGCCCGCAGTTGCGACTGCGGTCCGTAACCAACAACTGGTGAAGTAAGAAAACGATTAAATCAGAAAACTATTTCTGAGACCAGATGTGATTTGAATCTGCACCCTCTGCGTAGCAGTCCAGTATTTTGCCACAGAGCGAAGCTTTGGCTTGAAACTCTCGCAAAAATGCCCTATAAAGGTGACATGCTGGACAAGAAATGGTGTTGACGAATCTAGTATGCCGTATGAGACACGTCAAATAACAACCAGGCGTCCCAGAATGCTAATCGCCCAACGAGAGGGCAGTTAAATGCTCCCAAGCCACTGTCAAGTTCTCATGCGAAATTCTTCTTCACCAGACGCAGGAAAAGGAGCGCGTTTGCCTTATGATGTGTAGTGGGTTAATTTGAGATGTGTAGCAGAATGTTGCAGAATAATTTTTACTCGGGTATTAGGATTTCCCTCACTATTTCAAAGCAGATAGTATGCAGAAGCTGAATTCCCACAACTGTGCTTTACAAGGGCCTTCTGCCGTAGTTTGAAGTCTTCACTGTTGAAATTCTCCCCCCCCACATATCCTGTATGGCTGAAAAACCACCATACGAAAAATGTTAGACTATGACATTTTAGTGAATACGGGCATTGATTGTTCTTTTTGATTTGGTAGTGTTGTCCCCCATCAGTATTGTAGGGCTAGTGGTAAAGGAACAATGCTCGCAGCGTCGTGGTCAGTGCAAAAGTAACGACAATATTCATTAATAATACACCTTATAAATGCCCGAGCAAGCGCACGGCGCCAAAATAATGCTCGTGCGCGCGGTATAGACCTGTACACCTGTCTGACATACATAAATCACTAACAAGTTTGGACTTACTTGTGCAGACAATTTCCTTTCCAAATGATTATACCAGGGAACTGCCCTTGGGGTAATTTTCTTTTTGTTGTAACATTGGTATAACTTAGCGCTGGTGAATAAAGATGGGTAGTGCACGCCTAGATGCATGTATTTAAAATCAACTTCACAGTTGGCCATGATGTGCTTTGCCAAAATACACAACACAAACGCACTCCCAATTGACATGACAGTCAGCGACGAAAATGTTCCAGAAGCGGCTTTGTTTACCTTTTTCTTTCGAAGTCGTGCAGCCTTTCATCTTTTAGAAGCAACAGAACAAACTGGCGTTGCTTGGTGTGTACGCCTTTCCGAGTGAAGTGGAAGCAAACATTTAAAACCAACGTTCGCTTTCTGCCATCCTTGTGGGGGACGGGGGGGACGGGGGGGACGGGGAAAGACAAGGGGGGGCGTGACGTTCTGCACAATCCTCTCATTTCTTAGACTTTGATCGCCGCCAGCAAGCTACTGCAGTTGAGAAAGAATTTATTTATGTACGTTTGAATTGGGGTAAAAAAGAGAAAAGGGCAGGCAAAGGTTGCGGAATCTGCAAAGTTCGATCACACTATACGTCGAGTGTGCACCGGAGAAAACTCTTTGCTCTGTTTCTTGTGCATTTACCTTAGGTCTAGGATTCGAAATACGTAATTTGTTTTCTCAGACGTTGTTTGAATTCGTATGAGTAAACTTCAACGTCATGTGGCCTAAAGGATAATGTACATTACCTACAGATGGCGCAGCAGTCTAGTGTTCCAGTGCGCCATCAGTGCCCCAAGTAATGACTTGCGGCCACTTCAGTTTCAATTAACTGGCTTGCTACGATCGTCAAATCTCTGTCAGATACCACCACGTTGTATGCTGCAAGTACGTTTGCGCTAAACTGATGCAACGGCTAAGCTTGCAGAATGTTAACAGTTTCAGTGCATCACTTTGTGGTACCTCGAGCGAAGAGAAAAGAATAATTACAGAAATGTTTCAATCTGACGTAGCACAGACTCGCGACAGGCTGTGTGGCGAATCGTCAAGCCGGCTGGCGTAAAGCTCGAAGCATAGGCCATCACCGTCGATGTTTCTTAACATTACTTTTTGCTATTATGCCTACTTATCGTTAAGTAAACGCTGACCTTTCTGTCTGGCTTATTGAACAACATTTAATATTCTCGCAAGTATTACGTACGGTCACTCAACCGCACATGTTGCATTTAGTAATGCATTGCACTTCTGAGAAATTTTATGTGGAGCAGTTCTACTGCGTTACCGTATGCTTGGGCTGCATGTAGCCTGGAGAAAACTCACAACGTGCACGGTAGCTTCCCACGTGTTATCTCAGCTGGTACGAAGCACATTACCACCACAAGGCGTAGCTTCGCTTGCACGCAAAGTGATACTAGGGAGCTTTAGAACAACGTTTGCAGGCGCTGCGGGAGTTGCAGGCGTAGCGGGCCCCGTATGAGTTTTCGAATAGTGTTTGCCCCTCCTAGGGAACAATCTTGGGACATTAGCTGCCCCGCAAACTCAAGTGCACGGAAACTACACATAGCCTCGACACCAGCGTTTGCGGGCCGCATGCGGGCCGCACACGCCGCCCGCTATTTAGGATTTTCTGCGGGCGGGCTGCGAACATGAACGGCGGCTCGTGTTACGACGCATGCGCAGTGACAGCGACAACGCCACAAGGGCTGGAGGTGCACTATTCTAAAACTCCCTAATAAGAGCTAAGGCAGTACATGGGCAATAAGTTTCGAACTACCTTTAGTCTGCGACGCATTTTGCCTAGCATGCGGAACATCTTCCTTCACGTTATACCTCTTACGAAGGGTCAGCGGTACGGTGGAAAACAGCAGCGGCGTACCAGGGCGAGAATGGCTCCATCTGTTGATTGCCTTCCGTGAAGCCATAGGTATTTTGAGTGCATACTCGGATATCACTTTTCTACATGCTCCTTGGTTCTTTCATGTACGTAAAAATGTCCGTTCACTAGGGTGGAGATTAAACAAGCTGCAGCTTGTACTTCACAAATGCTCTAGTGGCACCACTTGCTTCAACGTGGCGTACCATAATCCGGTGTTCTCGTCAGTTTAGGAAGCACGCTCACTTCCAAAAACTAAAAAAAAGCCAGGCCCGCGCGGAAGGCTAAGCACAGTCACAGCGAAAGCTAGAAGAATGGCTTTTCAGAGAATTTTCTAAATACTCATTGTGTAACTCGTGCAAGCACACTTTCTTGGTGCCCACTGCGACATCAAATATAAAATGTTAGGATAGTAGGCCGGCATTCACTATGCTATTTTTCGTGATTCTTCAGAGAAGCGTGCTATCCGCTGAACTATTGTGAGAAATTCTGTGTCAATTGTCCATGCAGTAGCTTATGACAAAGAGGAATTATGTCTGAAGGGGGTATGCGCCACAGTTGATAGCTGAACAGAAACAAGCTTTTGTAATAGGTTGGAGCAATGGACGACCCATTCGTTACGCTATTCGCATTGTGCCACGACTGGTTGTTCTTTTGCTGTTTTAAAACGCTTTATAAGTCGTATTAGGCGATTGCTTCCCTGATATCAAGCCTGCCTAAGGAAAGTTTGCCAACAAGCCCCAAGTACCGGCGTAGGTCAGTGGTAGAATACTTTTCTGGCTCTCAGTGGACCCTGGTTTTAGCCCCACTGTGTCATTGGTATTAGGGTTTTTTTTGCTAATTTCACGCAATGTGATTACAAACACCGGTGGCGGCGGTGCTACGGCCCTGCGCGCCACCCAAATTGTGATCTCATTACAGCTTTCGCTGTAAAACTTTATTCGGGTGTGTAGTTTTCACATTTATTGGCGCAGTTTACCATACATCAGCTCATACGCGATATCGCAAACCACTGCGAACAAATTGGTGTGCTGCTCCACGCAGCACGCCAATTTGTTTCAATTTTTCCCGCACCACGGTGCCACCTGCTCAGTGCCCGTTTCCTACTTTGCTCATGAAGCAGCACACAAAACACACATTCACGCATGCGTAATGTGGGCACAAACACCAGCGCTTGTGTTTGAGCCTTCATATGTGTGCGTGATTGTCCTCGTAGATACAACAAATGTTAAAACCCTAATGACAATAATATAGTGGCTATACAATACCTATTACGTACTTAATGTCATTCTTTAGAATATCTTTAGCAAGAAATAGAAACTGTGTCATTCAAACTGCCGATGGGGTGGTTTGAGATGGCACTTCATATTCTGACTGTACTATGTCTGTATTCTGTGCTACGTATTGCTAAGGCAATTCCTATCGGGCTCTTGATATAGTATTTCATTTGAGAATCCTCAAAGAGCTTATTTCATAGACGAATAAATTTCTCTGAATATACTTATATATTGTTAAGATCTCTGACTGGGGAACTTGTGCGTTATCAATTTTGTTTTTCTTCGTGGAATATACGTATATTGTTGTCCAATATGACGACGTCATATTCGTCATGACAATAGAGAGCAAGCACAATGCTTGCCTTCCACGCAAAAGGACCCTGCAGAATCATCTTAAGTCATTATTATTATACTGATAAAAGACTGTTCTTGGCATCATCAATAATAAATATGGTGTGTCATTGATCCTAAAAGCTCAATACGTGACCATTCAACCTCCTAATAGCGTGAGGCGCAATTGTGTTCGCTGGAGCACTTCGGCAGTTTTTCACCGAATATTGTTTTATGATGAATAATCATTGCTGTGGTGTCACTGTTTGGGCTGATACGGCATCGTTGTTAGGATAGATCGAGCCAGGTTTGGAGATAAATAACTTAGCCAATTCAAGTAGAAATAAATCGGGGCCTCAAACGAAGGCAGTCACCCCCATCACACTTAATTATTGGGTCTACCTTAAAATGAAAGTTGACATGTTCAAAATAGTAACGAATGAAAAGCACATGAATCAATTGTCAGTAGTCTAGGATAACGTAAATAAGGGTCATCGCCATATATAAATGTGGCTTGATTGTTGCAACAGCGCCGCAAAAATATTAAGAGGAAAAAGACCTGAAGCCGAAACTAAAAATACAGGTGCGTTCTCCGTAGCAGCCTAATGAAAGCCCGAAGGCACGTACGAAGGCGTGCAGTGGTTTCTCGGTTTTCTGACTGCTGTCTCTTGTGGCGCAAGACCTGAATAACGAGTGCTGAAGACGCTTGCGCCTGAAAGCAATTGGCTGGCTGAGGAAAGACATCAAAAAGCTATTCAGTAAGTCTGCATTGCTCAACTTCTAAGCTTGAAGCATACATCCTGGCTACACCAAAGAAGCCTTGCCGATGGTGGTTCTGATTCATTAGGAAGCATTCATCGTGTCTGTGGCTGCTATATAAAGAAAATATTCAAGCTTCCACTAATTGCTCTCTCGAAATGCTCTGCAGTTACACGGAGAAGTAGGAGCCAGTTAGTGTGGTGCAGTGGTGATATTGGTAGAGTAATGATGGCTTGTGAAAAGCCCACGAGACGAGTGACAATCGATGATGTGCTGATAAAACTCAGAACAGGTGCATACGTATACTCTGAAATACAGACACATCGCCGGCGTTTTAAAGAAAAGTGTTACACACCTCCGACGAGTACGCAGCCTATATCTGGTGGTGGTAATTTCTCAAGTTTTTTCTAGTTGCGGTGGTGGTGGTGGTGGCAGTAGTATCAGTAGCAGTATTGGTACTATAGTAGCAGGCAGTAGTAGTTTTCGCCACGGTGTTCTATTGACTAGGGCACTCCGCTTCTGACCCGCAGGTCGCGGCATCGAATTTCGGTCACGACGGCCACATTTCCGTGATGGCGAAAACGCTGGAGGACTGTGCGTTTAAATTTAGGTGCGCGTTAACGAAACCCAGGTGGTCTAAATTACCGCAGCCCTCCACTACAGCGTTTTCCATATGCATATGGTGGTTTTGGGCGTTAAACACGAACAATTATGAATGTCATATTATTATTATTAGTAGTAGTAGTAGGAGCAGTAGTACAACTACAAGCCCCACCGCGGTGGTCTAGTACTAGGCTTGGCTGCTGGCCCGCAGGTCACTTGATCTAATTCCTAATGCTGTGGCTGCATTTTCGATGGAGGTGAAAATGCGGTAGGCCCTTGTGGTCAGATTTGGGTGCACGTTAAAGAATCCCAGGAGGTCGAAATTTTCGCAGCCCTCCACTACGGTGTCTCTCATAATCATGTGGTGGTTTTGGGACGTTAAACCCCACATATCAATCAGTACAATTACAAGATGATATTGTAATGCCGCATGCTGCAGCTAACTAGCCATACCCATTTAAAGTGGTCATTTCAGCCTTCGCCAGTAACGAATTCAAGCTGACACGTTCTTCAGCAAAATAAAATACTCATAAAGTCCTCAACACATGCACTTTTCTATAGTGAGAAACCTGAGTGTGTCTTATACCTGAAAACACAAAAAAAATCAACCGGAGAGCTTCCAGTACTGGTCGCGTTCTCTTGTGACACGTTTCCCAGCAGGATGTTTAAGTCCGCATTTATGAGCAACTGTGGATAACATCTGAACGACCATGGTACACCTCTCTAAACGTGAGCCAATATTTGAACAATACTATATATTTATATAATTCTTGAGAGAGAACTCTAAGTTACCATGAAATGCGCCCCCATGGCTGTGATTCATGAATCCGTTATGTTTTTTTATTAAAGTGATTTCAAGATCCTTCTTCGTCGCTGGCGCTTAAGTTCTTGGAGGTTGATACCATATTTCGTGTCAACAGACCTCTGCCTGGAATCACATTTGTGGGATGTTACTACCACGTCATCCTTTGCTGTATCGTATAGTATTTTCTTTTTATATTTGTCTACTACATTTATTTGTGCTCGTATCTAAACTGAAAGCAACAATGCTGTGGCCTAAATGCCAGCACTTTTGCAGGAGTCAATACTTTTGAGGATATACAATTTTTAATTGCCGCTTTACAAATCCATCACGGTGTTGGTTAACAATATCTCACAAGTTCTTCTTTTTTTGCCAGTGTCTGCCTTATGTTGATTGATTGATATGTGGTGTTTAACGTCCCAAAACCACGATATGAATATGATAGACGCCGTAGTGGAGGGCTCCGGAGATTTCGACCACCTGGGGTTCTTTAACAAGCACCCAAATCTGAGCACACGGGCCTACAACATTTCCGGCTCCATCGAAAATGCAGCCGCCGCAGCCGGGGTCTGCCTTATGTTGAGAGAACTAATGACTCAAAGATTTTTTCATACTTAGTTCTTTCAGTTCCAAAATATACACAGTTTGTTTGAGCATCTACATATATCTGGTAATGAAACTGGCCATTGCCACCTATTAGCGCTTAATAAATAATGTATTCGCAGCAACACTTTGTTTCTCTTACAACTCAATAAATGTATCATACCTAGCTTGAGCGATTCATTTGAGAAAAAAGGCGTAGTAGATATCGAATAACCATGAATCAGAATGAACATTTCAAACGTTTGGTGTCAGTTGAAGCATGTGTTAACTTCCCTTTCCGTTGACTCATTTTGTTGCGTTTTACGGTCAATTTAGTAGTGTTTAGTTTCATATACTACCAACTATCACATTTACAGCGTATTTGCATATTTGGTCATACTATGGAGAGCGAACTCATTTATTTTAGTTCAAGTAATGCATTTCACTAATCAGAGAAATATAGGTTTAGAAATGAGCCTGAACCTAAGACGAAAGAGAATCCCAATTTGGTACAGATTAACAATTGCAACGCCGGCCAGACTTTTTTATTTGATTTTTCTTGGAGACCTGATTCTCTCTGACGGGTTGTTCTTAGTGAACTTGATCGCAAAAGTTTCCACTCCAAATCTACATCTGGCCTCAACTAACAGTAACAGGAATGACATCTTGCATCCGGGCATTCGAACCACAAAAAGGTACAAAGACTAAGAAAATCGCATGATCACCATTGTATTATCACAACGTTTTCAAAAGTTACTATTGTTTCCGCTCAAAGGCAGCTTCAACGAATACAATCATTAGCAATCTAGCGTGAAAAATTGCCTTCTTGAGACCGTTTTCTCAAACATTTTCGCCACAATTTGCGGGCCTATTCCTGCAACTGCTTCCTGCCGGCCTTTTTTTTAATTCTAAGAATGCCAAGCTCGTATGCCGACATAACAATGCGAACTTCCCTGGAGTTCAGTAGCGGCGGTATGCGAACTCCTGTCAAGAAAACTCACGACGCTCTGTGTCAACGTAGAAGCCACAGTCGCTCGCTTTGTAAGATTCATGAACGAATGACTTCGAGAGGCTGTTTCCTTTCAGTTGGTTGCTTTGTAGTCATTGTAAAGAAAAGTTCCGAGTATAGGACTCGCCCCGCAATTCTCTTAATTTCTTCGACGTCACTACTGACAAAGACCCGCTTCTCGTACTAGCGTGTCTCTAGTGGCTTCTAGAGTCGAAGCCAGAGTACCAATCTAGCTAACTTTCCACTTCCGAATTCCTCCCTCCCCTTGACGTTTCAAGTAGAAGCAGACGCCTCATACTCTTCGCAAAACTAATCTCAGCGTAAATTGACTTTGTGAACCAAAGCTAGTACGAAAGAATAAGCTGGTTTAACAAATAAGACCCGCTGGTTGTGACGTGAATAATGTCACAATCCCATCGTGTGCGCTATCACACATCAAACACCCGCGGGCGGGTGTGTGCCACTGGGTATGCGCCATAAAGGGAAAGGAACGAAAAAACTTTATTTCAGTCCTGCAGGACTGAAATACGTGGGAGACGCCCGCTACGCCTAGTGCGTAGCGGGCGTCTCCCACGTAAGGACTGACAGGGAGTACCTGGCGGCCGCTTCGCGGGCCTGCTGGACGGCACATTGCTGGTCGGCGAGAAGTGAGCTCCTGAGGGACCTCTCCCACTTGCTTGAGGTAGATTCGGGAGGAGTTGTTCTACACTCCCAGAACATGTGTGCGAGTGTCGCTCTGTGTCCATATGATGGGCATGTGTCGCTGGGGTATGCATCGGGATAATAAACGTGAAGCGTGGCAAAGTTTCGATACGTGTGTGTCTGAAAAAGGCGTAGGGTTAATGCCTACGGTCGGTTAAGTTTCGGATGTGGGGGTGGAAAAATGCTTTATAATTTCATTGTACGTCATTGGTGCATCCCGATTGGTATCTAACCCAGCAAGATGAGGTTGCCCTGTGGCAGTGCGGTCGGTAAGTGCGCGCTCTGCATCATGGGCGATCTCGTTGAGGTTAGATAGGGCACCCGGCACCTGGCCGGGATGGGCGGGGAACCAGATGACAGTGTGGTGCCTCAGGGCACTCGGGTCCGCATTGCGCAGGACACGTAACGCCTGGTCGGAGATGACTCCGCGTTCGAAGGCTTTGATGGCCGGCCTGGAGTCGCTGTAGATGAATTCCCGTTTGCTGTCGAGCATAGCTATTGCTATAGCTACTTGCTCCGTTACTTCGGCGTTTCGGGTGAGGATTGTGGCTGAGTTAAGAGTCGGCTGCGCGGATGATACCGCGACCGCGGCGAAGGCTTGGTTGTTGCGATAGGCAGCGGCGTCCACGAACGAGACGTTGTCCACTTCCATGTCTATGCGCTTGAGAATGGCGGTCGCCCGCGCAAGGCGCCTGCCTCTGTTGTATTCGGAGTGTACATTTCATGGTATGGGAGCGATCGTGATAAGGTCGCGTATTTCACGGGGATTAGAGTGAACTCTGGAGGGTCCCTGGCCCTCGAGGAGAAGAAGCCGAGCTCGCGCAGAATATGGCGGCCCGCCTTGGTGGTAGTGAGTCGGGACAATTGCACGCGTTCCTGAGCTTCAGCGATCTCTTCTATCGTGTTATGTACGCCAATCTCGAGGAGTTTGTATGTTGGAGTGGTTATAGGGAGGCCAAGGGCTCGTTTGACCACCTTGCGAATAAGCGCATTGAGTTGATTGCGCTCAGCACGTAGCCACTTGTGTATAGCGGCAACGTAGGTAAAATGGCATAAAAAACGCGTGTATGAGACGCAGCAGGTTGTCTTCTTTGAGGCCATGGTGCCTGTTGGCTACTCTACGTACGAGTCGTATGGCATTCTCAGTCTTAGTCCTGAGCTTGTGCACTGTTTGGGTGTTGGTTCCGCGCGACTCGATGATCATGCCGAGGACTTTGATGGTGTCTACCCTGGGTACAGTACGACCATCTCTGGTGTGGAGGGTGATATTGCGTTCCACCGGAGGTTTCCACCCTTTGGACTTGGCACCCCGGCGTTTGGGCAAATATATCAACAGCTCCGACTTCGCAGGTGAGCACTTGAGACCGGTGTGGTCGAGGTAATACTCGGTGGTGTCGATAGCCTCTTGCAGGGCGAACTCAATGAAGCCATCCGACCCTGAACACCATATGGTTACATCATTCGCATAGATAGTGTGATTTAGCCCGTTTATTTTTGAAAGTCGTTCGGAAAGCCCAATCATCACGAGGTTGAAGAGCGTGGGTGAGAGGACAGATCCCTGAGGAGTGCCCCACTGTCCGAGCTCCACTTCTTCAGACACTAGGCCTCCTACGCCGAGGACGGCTCTGCGTCGAGTGAGAAAAGAGCGGATAAAGTAGTAAAATCGATGACCTAGGCCGAGGGCTGCGACCGCTTTCAAGATTGACCAGTTCGTTATTGTATCGAAGGCCTTTTCTAAATCGAGACCAAGTATTGCACGAGCGTCCCGAGTGTTTCCGCCATCTAGAATTTTATGCTTTAGGAGTAACATGGTGTCTTGAGTGGATAACCCTGGTCGGAAGCCAATCATGTGATGCGGGATGCAGTCGTTATCTTCGAGGTATCGACCAACCCTGTTGAGGACGACGTGCTCAGCCACTTTGCCCACGCACGACGTGAAAGATATGGGGTGTAGGTTATCTAGGCTCAGCGTTTTTCCCTGTTTGGGTATGATAACCGTGTGAGCTAGTTTCCAAGCATGGGGTATCTCACCCTTTTTCCATATTTCGTTGATAGTGTCAGTGAGGTAAGTGACAGAGGAATCGTCCAGGTTGCGTAGGAGCTTGTTGGTGATGCCATCGGGGCCAGAGGCTGAGCGGCCATGGAGCTCATGGAGAGCTCGGCGCACATCTTCAATAGAGAAGTCGGCGTCTAAGTTAGTGTTGTCGCTGCCAGAGTAATCAGAGTGAGGGGTCACAGGGCCCGTGGGAAGCGGGAGATATTTTATCACGAGCTTCTTGACAACATCTTCCGGTGACATTGTCCGTTTAGCCTGATGAAGTATCTTCACGATCGAATGACGCTGATTTGTGCGGGTGTTGGTTTCATTGAGGAGGTGTTTCAGTAAGTTCCACGTTTTGCCATTTCGAACCTGACCATCAATCAAATTACAGATTTCGTCCCACTGCTCTTTTGAAAGGATGCGGCAGTGATTCATCATGGTCTTGTTCAGCTGAGATATGCGTTTGCGTAACCTCCGAATAAGGCACTGGCCCTTCCACCGGCCCAATAGAGACTGTTTGGCCTCTAGTAGGTGGGCGAGACGACTGTCCATCTTTTCGGTTGGAAGGTCTGTGCTGATAGTTTTGGTTGCCTTGTTTACATCAGCTTTGAGCTGGGCCGTCCACGTCTCGAGGCTCGGTGGGGTATCGGGAGGAGGTCGTTCTGCGCGGGTCTTACGAAGGAGGTCCCAGTCGGGCCACGTGTACGACTTGGTCTTCCTGCTTACTGTGGGGAGGTGTACAGCCAATTTGAAGTGGTCGCTACCGAGATCTACCGCGAGGTTGGACCAGCGGGCGTCGGAGATATTCTTGACGAAGCATAGATCCGGCGTAGTATCTCTTTGCATGGACGTACCAGTGCGAGTGGGGAAGGCCTTGTCCGTAATGAGAATAAGGCCCATGTCATTCGCATTTTTCCAAAGCTCGTTACCTTTGGGTGTTTCGTACGTGTAGCCCCAGGCGCTATGCGCAGCGTTAAAATCGCCTGCAATCACTAGCGGGTTAGGCCCCGCGAGACGGACAGCTTTCTGGAACAAGCGTGTGAATCTTTGTCTATGGTGGCTGGGACCACTCTATACATTGAGCATGTATACGCTTTGTTGTGATATGTTGCCAGGGAGAATTTCAACCATGACGTGCTCAATTTCGGGCACATTGAGACTGTGCGCTGTGTAGCTAATCTTTTTAGCGACCAGGGTGGCAATACCACGTCCTCCCTAGGGGCCGGGCAACCACTAGTATCCGGAAAACGTGGCGGTTGGCACTACAGTCTCTTGTAATAGCATGATGTGAGGTTTGGCTTCGTTGCTACGAAGGTATTGCGCCCTAAATGCTTGACAGTTTTTATGTAGCCCACAACGGCAGCAACAGATATTGGTCATTTAAATGCGAGAGCTTTACGAAAAACTGACATTGACAGCGTTGACCCAACGAACTCCATGGTCCCACCAAGAATCAAACCCACCCATTCTGCGTGGAAATCAAGTATTCTACCACAAAGCCATGTCCCTCTTCGGTACTGATTTTGTAAAGTACACTATTCAGGTGCAATGTTGGTGAAACGTAAACTGTGGTTGCAATGTTGGCTATTGTTTTTTACAAACATTACATATGTATTCCTATGATACAGCCGTCTCGTCGAGTTAACGTCAGTCGTATACGTTAGGTGCCATACACTAAAGTTACTATTGTAGCAGTGTCAACAGCTACCATCCTCGCGAACTGAAGCGTTACATGTCAGCTTACCACTTCTCAGTAATACTTATGCTATTGTTGCGCAGGTGTGAACTACTTATATAAAATATGTGCGACTGTGCAACATATCTTTGAGCGTAGAAAGTTTTTACAAGTATTTAGTGTTATTTTGTAACGTGTCTCTAAACAACAAAAGTAATAAGACGCTTACCTTACATCTGCATGCTTCGTATTACGTCGATTCCCAAGGTACGTGTGGGATCTGCCAAATTTTTCATCTTACCTTTAATTTAAACCGTCTTGAGCGCAGTTTTGAACCTTTAATATTTTCACTCGTTTTTCACTCTTAGCGTCACTAGAAATTCTGGCCAGGAAGAGTTTTAGAATTGCCAGTTTATAAAAAGTCTAAGCAAGGTTAATTATTGTCTTTGTAGTTTTATTTATCTTCATAAACAAAAATTTTAGCAATGAAGTGAGGCCTGTACTTTTTGTGCATGATGAAATGAAACGCGAAGGCAACAATATCCTACCACGCTGACATTGGGCGAGTAACCAGAGAGAGCATAGTCCTGGAGAGCCCTCTGGGCAAATGGGATAAAATAGCAAAAGAAAGCAAAAAGAAATGTTCAAGTGCCTTCTCCTCTGTTCAGAACCTACATATTCCGAACTTACCTATTCGGAACTTAGCTGTTCAGAACTTGCCGACTGCAAAGCAGTCGGCTGTGGCGTTACGGTGACATACATGGCAACGGCAGTTTTAGGAGAGTGGTCTTTTGATTTTGAAAGAGCCATTTTCAAAAGCTTGCTCCTTCGGCCCGCGGCTTGACTTATGTCGGTGGCGTGTACAGTAGTGTTGCCTGTACACTTCTATGGTCACACTCAAGGTCGCTTCTCCGGTAATTTTAACAATGCTGACTAGATGGCGTGCAACACCCCAAGAGCTAAAATCCCCAAGGCGTCAGTTTTAGATAGCCCACGTGGTGGCCTCCTCTAAGTGGATGTGGAAGAAAAAGAAGTGAGGAGAAAGGTTGTCATGCTAACTGTTGAGGTCACCTCAACAACGACACACGGGGAATGGGTACTGGGGACAGAGGAAAAAAATGTGAGAGAGGAGAAGAGGTAGGTGCCAGTAGTGTTTTTTGTGACCACGCGAGAACGCGCGATGCCTTGCAAGGCATCGGTTTTCTGGTCATTTTAAAAATGCTCACTAGATGGCGCGCCATCGCTAATGGGGGCGCACACCTCTCTCGGCACGTCCGCTTCCTTTCTCTCCGCCAGCAGCTCACGCTATGAGCGCACTTCCTCACCGCTCGGACGCACGTACAACCAAGGCAGCAGCCCGGCGGGCTCGCAACGCAGCTGCTGCTCGGGCTCACCGCTAAGACCCTGCGTGAGAGCCCGGGAGGCCGAAGCTAGGGCTCGCTCGCGAGCGAGCCTGGAGCTGCGGGTCAGCGAGGCAGCAGCAGTGAGGGCTCGCCGTCAAGCAAACCCGGAACTGCGGGCCAGTGAACCAGAAGCAATACGGAAGCGGTGGCAAGATAATCCCGAAGTGAAGGCACGGAATGCCACGTCTAAGCGCAAAAAGTGGTCGCTACCAGACGTAAACGGCGCCGACGCGCGCTTCAAGCGCCACTTCCTCGACCACACATTCGGCCACAGCTGTAAGGTATGCTTGTGGTTCGACAACCAAATGACCACAATCGCTAGCATTCACCTCGAGCAATACCGCGCCAACGCCGTCACAGTCTCTCAACGAGAGTTCCCGGTCGATGATGATAACACATGTGCACGGTGGATTGGCGGGTTTCCCGATCATACCCGAGCAAGCTCCTTCAACATAATTTACTTTGGGAGTATGGCAGAGAACATTTTTTTGACTTGTACCCGAGTTCAGAAAAGTTTTTTTTCTAAAGCTAAGTACTTGAATAAGCATTCGCTAAGGAGATCGAAGTTTCTTTGCCCGTGGGATTACGTAATGGCACCAATGTTCATATCATGAAATCAAAAGTCCTTACTCGAAAAAAATCAATAGAAGAAAATGATTGACCTGTAAGTGTTTCCTGGTCAATATATGTGAGGGGAGTATAGAAAAAAAATCGCAGAGTGGTGGCTACTACTGAAGCTCCCATGACATTAACAGCTTGGCTGGGTGTTGTACATTTTATCTTCGACTGTCGGAAAATTAAGAAGAGGCGTTTCTGCTTGAAGTCCCCTTGCACTTTATGTCGGCTTCAGTGAAGTTACGCTGTTTTAGATTTTTATACCTTAAGACACTCTGAGCAACAAGAAACCTTTCACTGATCAAAAAAAGTTAATTCATTGCACTGCACCGGCAGCTCTTATTTCAATGCCTGCCCGGTCTGCTGTTTCAATTGGATCACCTAACTGTTTTCACTCAGTTAACATAGACTTCAATCACTCCTTACATTAAGTAAGCGTATGTATCGGTAATATATGTGCCCACTAAACTCTAGCTTAAACAAGAACAATATATGGTGTAAAAGTTCTATTTTTCAAGACACATTGCCCGAATATTCAAGTAATTACCAGAATTAAGAGCTTGAACTGAAGTGCTTGAAACAGAAAGAAGAGCTACCCTCGTCCCCAGTGCCAATAAAAAAACGAACATACAGGAAAAAGTATCCGACTACCAACGTTAAAGGAACTTAAACAAAACAGCCTTCTCGCAGCTGCACCTCACATAGACTGGAAAAAGCAAATATGCAAATAAAAATACGGAGACGGGGTTTCAGAATGTACCGAAGAAATGAGAAAAGAAAAACTTTCCGTATATATTATTTAGGTGGAACCACCGAAAAGGGCCCGTGAAAAGCGGCCATTCACGCCCCCCACCTTTCACTTCGGTGGTGAGATGGAGGACCCGCGTGAACGAGGTGAAAAGACCAATGTGCAGTCAAAAAACCACTCGCACAGGGAGTTTCTTTAGCGACGCGATGGAATGGAGCAAAGACTGACTTAGGGCTATTCACAAGGGATGCCCCGTCGAGCCTCGGTCGTACTTTTTTTTCTTGGTATTACGATAGGCGCGGCTACTTAGATGGAAGCATTTGAACTTTTATATTCACTCTATCAATATATATTTCCCACCTTCGGGTTTTCGCCGACGTCACGTGGGTGTTTGTCCTCATTCTTGATACCGGCAAAAGAGTGAGAGAACGATATTGTGGTGGGGGTGAAAATGGCGCTGTTTTTGAACAGGGTGGCCACTAAATTTATTACCTCTGGGCGTCTTTGTGACGGGCTGTCGCACGCGGCCGCTTGCATCGATTGCGTCGATCGAAAACATAACTTATACACAGAACGCGTTAAATTAACTGGGGTAGAGGCGGGAGCCATATACTGGTTTTTGTCCAAAAAAGGCTATTGTTTTCTGCACCATTGCGGAAGATGTCTGTAATTTTCGTGAAAGTGCAAATAGCAGAACTGTTTTTTTTTAAGTGACTGTATGGAAATTTCTTCTTTCCTCGGTGCAAAGGCCATACACTCAGGAAAATATTTTGAATCATCTTCTGCTCTGTTGGTAATTTGCAGAGAAATTCTAAATAAAACTTGCCGAAAAGAACGTGAAAACAAGTGTGATGGGTGGTTCGAGGCATGCAATACTTGCCTATTTCTATCATCCCACAGTTGTTGGAAAACGGCTAGAGCTTTTCTACTTCTTTTTAAAAATTCAGTTTTCAAAAAAACGTGGTTGCGGCTTAAGTGTTACCGTGCAATTACTCGCATGGGCTGCTTAAGGCTAAATAAATGGTTCAAATTGGGTTGACTTATTTCAATAACGATACGCATTCGGTAAGGGTTCCGTACTCCTGCAGCAGTACTGCACAATCACGCATACGTAAGTCAGCATATGTGGTTTAGCAAACTGGCGTATACAAGGCAAAGATAAGGGTGTTTGTACGAAAGAGTTAGTATGCAAGGGGAAATAAGAGGGGTGCACAGGAAACGCGCATGTCCTGTGTGCCCCTCATCCGCAAGCTTAGCAACAATATTAGTTCTCATTAAGGGTAATTTTCGTTAGACTGTAGTCCTCGAGCAGAACATTTGCCACTGAATAAAGCATACACAATTCTCCGTCACTGAGCGTTCATGTTGAGGCTGCGTCAGGTGTTCATAGGAGGATTTCAGACTTTTCAAGTCACGAAACGCGCGAGGTGGAAAAAAAAAAGGTTAAAAAAATCGTTTCTTGTTTGATTGGATCTTTTGGTCGATGGATCGCATAATACTCGTATTTTTTAAACCTTTTTTCAAGCGCACGAGCCGTTGGCTCTCTGCATATAGTCTTGTTTCAGTAAAGAAAACAAGGGGCTCATTGATTTCGTGAGGCATATATAAATATGTACTAGTACGTTGATGCTGAAATGCGCTTTCTATGATAGTTACTTGCGCAATGAGTTGCGGGGTCCCAACAAATTCCCAGAAAAAAATTATTTCTCTTCGTGGCTCTGTATTTCACTACGCCGTCAACATTCGCCTTGACGACAAGATGTCATGCACTCTTCATCCACTATACCTGTTTATCCAATCCCAGGTATGCCGGCTAGCTGCTCTTCTTTCTCGCAATGTAAGCAGAGTGCTCGGTCAGGAGATACAAGCCTACAAATGTTGCATAGTGAAGGAAAGGGCAAATCGAACAAGGGCGTCTTTAGTATCATGAAACCTATGTAACTCCATCGTTATGAAACCAGTTCCGAAAGTTTCCTAAGTAATGTGATTGTTGTAAACTAATGCGTACTTGTGGCACCACAACTAAATCTCCACCTCTGGGTTCATCAGGGGCCGTTCTTTATGCTGATGATCGCTAGAAAGCAGCCATCATATAAATGCATTCGGAGAACAGTGATTTTGTAGGGGCCATAGTTCACTGCAAAGCCCTGCGCTAATGCACGCTTTACTGTGTCATCCATTCCTACATTCGCAGCATTTTCGGTAGCACTTTTTCTGCTCCATCCGGAGCACTCGAGCACTTCGTCAGAGTGGAGTGCTTCAGTGCAGAGTTTTTCGGCCACTGGAAATCCGCTAAATAAATTCACCATTAAACAACTTCCAAATTATGTTTCACTCCCGCCATCTCCACTGAAGCCGATTTTCACTGAGTGGTGTTTAGTATTTTTCTAAGATAGCCTCATTTTCATGTGGTCTTTATATATGTTTAAAGTTCTCAATGCGCTTGCCGGCATTACTCTAAATTAGCGATAGTTGTGAATTATGATAAGGAAGTGTTTCTCGGCTTATTAGGCAGAAGAGCTTGTAAGAAAAAGCAGAGCTAGAGAATGGTAGTTGGCCGTATACTAAAGGTGGGAATCGCACTATACCTACAAATAGAAGCAGAATACTATGAATACGTAATTGAGAACATGCGAAGATTCTCTATGGCATCACTTTTATTTGGAAGAATAGGTGAGACAACACGACGACATGCCATCGTCTACAACTTGTGTACACACCACGATGTAAGAATAGTTTAGGTGAGAGATCAGCGCATAGGGGAGGCTTCGTGGGGAGAGGCACATGCTGTTCTGGTTAAGAAGCCTCTCCAGAGAGGGCGCGCTAAACTAGCCACCCACCGCCGTCGCTTGTTCTCCCGCCGCATTCTTGCTGTCCCTTTACTCCACGCCGGACATGTCGTTGGTTGTTTTTCTGAACGTGCTCGCGTAAGTTGGCAATTCGACGTCCTTCGTTGTTCAGAGTACTAGTGTGCTTCACGATGGGGAAGTGCTTTGTACCCTACTGCAACACAGGCTATAGGTCGTGCAAAGAAAAGTTTTCGCTTTTTACGCCACCACAAGATCAAGCCATTCTTGAAGCATGGAGGCGTGCGATCCTTCGCAAGGATCGCACGATCCACCTCGTCCTTCAACGGACAGACCGTGTGTGCGAAAAACATTTCGCCCCGCATTTTATTTTGAAAGCGTGGACTGCAGAAATTTATGGCCGCGTTCTGATGTCTGGCAACATAAGAGCAGGACTTTCAAAGGACGCCGTGCCATCTATTTTCAAAGGAGCGCCTAGTTACTTGTCTAAGAAGATAAGGAGTCCTCGAAAACAGTCGAGGCGGCATGCTTGCGGTGCAGCTTCCTCTGCGAGCACAGGCGGGACCACTAGCGGGACCAGCAGCAGGTTTCAAGCCGAGCAGCAAGCAGCAACAGCCCCAAATTCACTTGCTAAAGTCAACGACAACAGCGATGTTGTCGCGGCAAGTGACCCCGCCACATCACTTTTCAATGAAATGTTCTGCGCTGCATCGACTTTGTGCCTTCCGACGCCATCGTGAGGTATTCATCACATTGACTTGGAAGGTATCGTGACCACGTGTTCCACGACGCCTCTCTGCTGCGCACAATTGATGGGTCATGTGTGTTTTTCAACAGAAAAAGTGTGCATGTGAAATGTGACATGACTGTACAAGTGCATATATTTGGCAAGCCGGTTGAATGTAGTGCAATGGGTGTATATAATTTGTCTGCAACGGCATCGCAAATTGAACATACCTTAAAAACTGTTGACAGTGTAGATGTCTGTGGTGGAGGACCCAGTTTGAAGGATTTTCCTTCTGTGGCCCCCGAGTCTGCTTTCATTGACTGCCAAATCAAATGGAGGCATAAAAGGTGCCAAGTGTTTTACCGAAGGGAAGCATATGTCGTGCATGCAGCAGTCTCTTTGATACTCTCAGAATTCATGCAAAGAAGCAGGTTGCTCGAGCGGAACAACGGCAACCACTGAAGCGCATCTGGCTGTCTGTGTCGCCTACCAAGAAACACAAAGTTGACGCCTTGCGTCAAGCAAGGTCCATTTTAAAGAAGGCACAAGCAAGGCTACTGAAGTGCAACCAGCTAATTACTAAAGAACTGGAGGAAAGGAAAGCTGAAATAATGAAACTGCAAGAAGAAGATATCAAAACGAAACTCCAAGCTTTTGATATTCCACTGATACAGCTACTTCTTGTGCAAGAATGTATATTTGCAGCTAAATGCACTACGAAAAATAACAGGAGCTATACAGATGACTGGCTACTCCTGTGCCTCTTGCTTAACATAAGGAGCCCCTCTACTTACGCATTTTTACGAAGCAATAACATATTGCCGATGCCAAGCACAACCACCATTAGAAGATATATAAACATGGTGTGGCTCAAATGTGGTTTTGATGAGAACTTTTTTAAAGCTCTCAAGATTAAATTGACAAAGAAGACACCCTTTCAACGCAGAGGGATGGTTATCCTAGATGAAATACAGGTCAGAAAAAAGATGACTGTAAACTCGAAGAACATGACATATGCTGTTCTTGTTGACTATGGAGACCATGGTGGACAAAGCAATGAGCTGGCTGACGATGGTCTAGTGTTTGCTTTTGCCACTTTTGCTGACAGCTATTTACAACCAGTGGCAGTATGTGCATCAAAAGGTGCAACTAAGGGTACACTCCTTGCACAGCTGTTGCTTCAGTGCATTGTGCATTTAGAGCAGGCAGGAGTTTATGTTGGTGGTGTGGTCTGTGACGGTGCATCTACCAATAGGGCCATGTCGAAGCAGCTTGGGATAAGCGGTGCTCTAGGACATGTCGTAAATGCTTTGGAGCATCCTCTAGATCCATCCAGAAAAGTGTATGCTGTGGCAGATACCCCTCACTTGTTCAAGTGTATTAAAAATCGTCTTTATGATAAGAAAATATTGAAAGTATATGGGGAAATTGCGGAGTGGTCATGCTATGATGCACTTTTTGTTGCTGACACAAAAAACGCAGCGGAGCTTAGGATGTGTCTAAAGTTGACTTACTCGCATGTTATTTCATCACATACGCTGAAAATTTGAGTGAAGTTGGCCACACAAACTTTTAGCAACTCAGTTGCTAAGGGCATTTCTTTCTATGCACGGAGAGGCACACCACGGCTTGAGAATGTGGAATCAACTGTTGAGTTTACGCTCCAAATGAATGATCTTTTTGAAGCCCCCAATCGTCGCTTTGCGTCAGAAGGCCTCACCCTTGAATGCAAAGACTTCCATCTTCTAGAGTCAGCAACTAGGTGGCTTGATAGCTGGGAGCAGGAAGTAGTGAGGGGTGACATTAACAAAGATCTTTTTTTCAACGCAGTCTACTGCTGAAGGCCTGCGTGTTACACCTAAGTCTGTTCAGGAACTGTCCGCATTTCTTCTGAAAGAGTGCGAGGTCAAGTATGTCCTGTCAGCCAAAATAAACGAGGATCCGTTGGAATGCTTTTTTGGAATTATAAGACAAGCAGGTGGCCAAAATGTGCATCCAACATTTCCGACATTTTTGCAGCTTTACCGCATGCTTTCCTTGTACTCTTTGCTCAAGCCACCAAAGTTTGGTAACTGTGTTGGTTCTGAGAAAAAACAATCTGCTTTTCCCACCCTGAATGATTTCAGAGAAGTGTTCCAGTCTGCACCTTTCCAGCGCACTGATAAAATGCATGACCTCAAGGAGAAACTAGATGGCATCATCAGTGAGGAAACGTGGGAGTGCGATGAAGTGTTTTAGCATGATTATTCTGATGCCGCCGTCGTGGACTGCATTGTATATTATGTCACTGGATTTGTGTCGCGAAAGCTTGCCACTCAAACTTTCTGTACAAGTTGTAAGGAGGCCCTGTTTGTGCAGAAAGGTATTTTAAAGCTACCAGAAGCCGACTTAGTTAATTCCAAAACCAGAGGGGGGCTCACGCATCGGAATGTGCATCTATTTTCTGTTTAAAGAGGCTGAGGAGCACTTCGCAAAACATGCTGGTGAGAGAGATGTATATGATCGCACGACAGATGCAGTGCTAGAAAATTTCAACTTCACGTTTCCATGTGCTGCCCACAAAGAAGTTTTTGCCAAGCTATTGCACTATTATGTGTGCCTACGCATGCGGCAATACTGCAGGCAGCTAACGAATAAACATGTAATAAAGAAGCAAGACTTGCGCAAATTGTCGAAACTTGTATAATTGATTCAGGAGAAGAGAAATGTGTAATATGTGTGCAATAATTCTTATGTATCTGTGATCATGGTGTACAGTGATGTACCCTATGTTTTGTAATTGTATGTAAAGTGTTTCAATTTTAAATGTACTGCTGATCTAATTCAAATAAATAAAATTTAAGATTCTCACCCACATGTGTGTCCATGTCATGAAGTATAGGAAAAAGTCATAACGAATACTAAGATGTATATACATGAGAAGTTACACAGAGCAAAAGTGTTGAATGGGATATCGCAACTAATTAGCCGATTTTTTGCCAAGATGTAGCGAGCGTTCTATGTGGGTTACTTTCATCCCCTGAATTTCTTGCGCACTTACCGCCAACGCTAATGTTATCGCATAACAAGGCCTTCGCGAGCGGCGGAAAAGAAAGTCAGCATGTACTCTTGACTGCCTACGACTGTGACGAAGGTGTAAATATTGCGCAGATTTTTTTAATGGGCGGTTTTAGTGAAACTTCTCGTCACCCCCGCAAATATCGGCCAGACAACTCGAACACTGCCACAGACGCGCTGCTTCGCCTTTGCTACCTAATCCTGAATGCTGCATGCCTAATGAATTCAATCCTAAATTTTTTAAGGCAGAAAGGTCAAAGAACACATTTTAAGAAACGATCTGCTTCATAAAAGCTGCATTCGGTGCCATAGCTAGGCCAAACTGGCTTCTTACTTACCGAGCTTGAGCTAGGGTGGCTCCGAGCTCTACCGGCTCTGCTGCGCCGGCGGGGCATTAGTTGCTAGCGCCATCTGCTGAGGGGTTTGAGAAGCAGAGCTTTGTCGCGAAGCGAAGAGCGTTGGCGTTCTCTCACCTAAATTATTCTTACACCGTGGTATACACACATAACACTCATACATACACATATAAAATGAAAACTCTAATAATGGCACACTGGAACATGCGGCGGCAGACAAGCTTTCATATGGGATGAAGACGCGACCCGTTTCAGTTCATTGGACTATGATAAAAATAACTATGGGTGATTCCACGAGAGATCGACACGGGTCCAAAAGTTGATATTTTAGATTTCGTTGAGTATTTTATATTTCGTGCACCTCTCACCAGGTAGCCCGAAAGTCAACTTCGTTTTATTATTGACCGCATAACTTACGAGAAAAAAATGATCAAACTTCACCAACACGGAGGCACCAATTTCGTCACCTGTCATTTTCAAAAATTGTATATGCTATAAAAAGACAAATATTTTTGTTTCAAGGAATACATTTTTTACCTCAAATACATGTCTATTGAAGAAAGAATTCATATGGTTTCAAGTTTGTAGACCTTAAGAAAATAGCTTTTAAAAATGACTGTTTTTGCGACGGTTTAAAATAAGTTACGTATTCCTCATTTTTTTTCTCCGAAAGTAATCCAAGCAGCGTTTTCAAGCTTGAGATGTTTTAAGCATATAGTGTTTTCATTAGGTACATAAATTATTGCTGCCGTAGGGCAAATGTAAACTTTTATATATTGCCTCGAATTCTCTTATTGGCAAAAGTGTACACTGAAATTGGAATAAAAAAAAAGCCCATCTTCGGTTTTTCTTAAAATATCGTAAATAGACAACCGAAGGCCATCATACAGTAATATAAAAACATGTTGGATTACTTTGTTTTTAGCGACAATATTCGTGGTACAAATCAGAGCTTTTCGAGATTGCGCTGATAAGTTGCGAACTCTAGAAATCGGAACAGAAAGCGGCAATAAGCTTCAAACGCGAGTAAACGTGACTGCATTTGGTGAAGAAAGGCTGTTTTAGCACTGTGACAAATACGTACTCATGAAGGCGCATTTATGCTCCTGATAATACAGCTCTAATGGAGGAAATCTTCGACACTGTAACTCAGTTGCAAAACATCTGTCTATATTTGCAGAAAAACTCAAACATCAAAATGTTCCAACGCAAGTGTTGGGTCTCGCTAGAAAAGGCATATGCGCTTGAAGTACCCTGTCTGGTATTTTGGTGGTGACTGCGTGAAACAAGAGATGCGCTCAAAATGGCTGCATCTTTTGCAGATTACATTTAGCAGTACGTGACACTAAGAAAACACGACCACGATCACTGCCCTCAGATGTGCTTAGCCAAACATGCCAAGAACGTATGCCTGGAACACGCGGCAACGATTTCCACTGGCTCTTCTTAAACTGACGGAATGTTTCTAGCTCATCTGCATTTGCACACAGCAGCTTAACATTCTTGAGCTTCGCGCTCATTTGCGCCACCATTTGGGATGCTGACATAATCACAGCTGAGCTTGCCGCTCTAAGGTTGTAGAGCGTAGCCTGATGCTTTAGTAGGCCACCAACGCCATCACAAGAGTTCTTTCCATGTCCTGTGGCCAAAAAAATCCACTTTGTTGATGTATGATCTTTCTGACATAACTCGAACAACTGGTACTTGTTTTTGAAATGACTGCATGCACCACCGAAAACATAAGTAACATGCTTGTCAGGCTTAAGTTGTTCCTTCTTTAAGTTGGTGGTTATTTGTAAAGCAAAACATGCATGTGCAGCATCATGGCATGTGTCATCACTGAAGACGGCAAAACTTTGAATTGATTGCTTCCTTGTGACGACACACGTGAATACAGACACCTGGTCTTTTGTGCCAGTGATACGACTCTACCTCATTCGGTAAAATGGCTGTCCAACTTTCGACGAAATCAAAGTGAAAAATGCAAGATTCTTTTTCTTGGTTCTCTTTCGTCTGGCGTATTGCTGATTCGTGAATGTATTTTATGTAATCATGGGTAATCCACTTCACGAACCATAGACTTAGCTTTCGCAGAAAAGCACTTGCCGGGGCTCTTTTTTTTACTAGACCGCCACTTTCCCATACTGCATAGGCTACCTCAATATCTTCAGAGATTCCTAAACATGTGGCTGTCAGAGCGTCCTCCTTAGCACAATAGTCACAATGGCCTAAAAACAATCACTTGTAGGGAAGCTGCAAAGACATAGTTCTTTCAAGAAGTCTGCCGTGTAGGCACCATCGGTGACGTCTTGTAGGGCAGAAACACACTCCGTGGCATTAGCACAGTATATACAAAGGCAGACTTCTTGGTGTGGTGCAAGAAGAAACCACTTCGGCCTCAGTGAATAAAACTTTGAGAGCCCAATAGACGTGTTCGGATTAGCTTCTCTAAAGAGACGTAAGCCTCTCGCACCGAACGGGTCATAAACCTTTTCGAAACAAGCTCCTTTTTTCCGTCAATGATAACAGATAGTACATCTTTTTTGTTGGGACTCTGCTGAGAGCAGTTATACTCATCTTTGGAGTAGTAAGCCATAGCTGCCTGGACGTCCATTGGGTTCAGCGGTGTCCTTTTTACCGCATTTGGTGTTAACCATACCCCGTGTTTTGCGCGCCAGCGTCGGGATCTGTGTATCATGTAAGCTAACAAGTTTGGTATAAGCGCTTGGAGTTTTCGGCGCTCTATATAGCTCGGCAACAGTGTCAACAAACGCATGCACTCTTGATACGAAGAACACGCTTCATAGGCTTGCTTGAAGTTCTTGAACCACTGGGCACAAACACTGCATTTTAGATCTGATGGTTGAAAGTGGCGGTTACACACGTTACGGTGGCATTTCACGGTTACTATAGAATTGCTGCTAAGTTGTCTTGGCTCTGCATGAACTTTGCTATTTCACGCATGCATCTTCTCCAGTCGCATGTGTTACAATGCTTCAGGTGTGTTTACGCACCGCTCTTGACTTCTGCCTTTTTCTTCTTTCGGCAAAAACTCATCAGCTGTTTCAGCTGAGAAGCCATTAGACGAAGACAGCATATCTCTGAGGCGTCTGGAGCAGTTCTGGCAGACGTGGTCGTCCTTATGTGCATGGCGGGCAGCTTTCGGCAAAAGCTTCTGGAGGGCTAACAGGCCAATGTCTTCGACCTTGCGGAAGTTTCTTTAATAAGATATTTTCTTTTTATGAAACATGAGGTAATCTGAACAAAAAACTCTATCCCGGATGAAGTGTTCAGTTATCGCCACGCTCCTTGAGGCTCAAATTACTGAAAATGCAACTATGCGTGAAAACAGCAGCACGAAAGTGATCTATCTGTCGTCTGTTCCCATGTCTCTCACCTTTAATGAGAGCAGACGTAAAACAGCGTGCGCAAGTATCCGCAGTTCGAATGCAAAACTGAAGTATAGTACGTTAAAATGGATTTTAGAATGTCTTTGTCGATAAAATTACGGGAGGCGTAATCTTTGCCCCTACATTGAACCATATGATCTGAAGCATTGCCTCCGAGATTCGGCACGCAGCAATAAATGTGTTATGAATTGTTTATGAACTCATTCAACATTCAATTCTTTTACCCAACGTGTTGCAAACACATGGCCGTCACAGCAGCTCCATCTGTGTGTCAGTAATGGAGAGGCACCACATATTAGAAGTCTCAGTGCTCTACGTTTAAGAGTGATTTCAGATACTGTAGAATATCGTGTTGAAATTAGTTACTCCTATCTGCTTGAACAGTCTTTCTTCACCAAATGCGGTCACGTTTACTTGCGTTTGAAGCTCATTGCCGCTTTTCCGTTCTGATTTCTAGATTTCTCAACTTATCAGCGCATTCTTGAAAAGCTCTGATTTGTACCACAAATATTGTCGCTAAACACAACATATTGCAACATGTTTTTTATATTACTGTTTGATGGCCTTCGGTTGTTTACTTAGGATATTTTAAGAAAAATCGAAGATGGGTTTTTTTATGATTCAAACTTCAGTGGAGTACACTTTTGCCAATATGAGAACTTTCAGGCAATATATAAATATTTACATTTGCCCTACGGCAGCAATAATTTATGTACCTAATGAACACAATATATCTTTAAAACGTGTCAAGTTTGAAAACGCTGCTTGCATTACTTTGGGAGAAAAAAAATGAGTCATACGTAAATTATTTTAAACTGTTGCAAACACAGACATTTTTAAAAGCTATTTCCTTAAGCTCTACAAACTTGAAACCAAATGAATTCATTCTTCATTAGATATGCATTTCAGGTAAAAAATATCTCCCTTGAAACAAAAACATTTGTCTTTTTATAGCATCTGCAATTTTCGAAAGTGACAGGTGACGAAATTCGTGCCTCCGTGTTGGTGAAGTTTGATATTTTTTTCTCGTAAGTTATGCCGTTAATCATAAAACGAAAGAGAGAGAGAGAGAAAAATAGAGAGGAAAGGCAGGGAGGTTAACCAAGCTTGGCTCGGTTGGCTACCCTACACTTGGGGTGGGGGAAAAGGGGAATATTAGAACGGAAAGAGACAGAAAAGAAGAGGAGTAAGAAAGAGAAGCATAAATAGTCAGCTCGAGACTACACAGCACGGCCTCGCACAGTTCTTTCACAAGCGGTCGTGAAGTTTGGTGGTCCTTAAAAAGTACAAGAGGGCTTTCGTGGCTTTGCGCGTATGGGAAGCCGTCGGCCAAGGTGCCAGGATCTTCTCTTCTGTAAGCGGCCGTGAATCCAGCTGACAGAGCTTGGCTTCCATAATACGTCGTTCGGTCTGGTATGCTGGGCAATGACATAGAATGTGCTCAAGCGTTTTCTCGCAGGCGCAGATGTTGCATGTCGAAGTGCTCGCCATTCCAAGGAGACGAGAGTACGAATTCGTAAATGCCACGCCCAACCTCATGCGACACAGTAAAGTTTCAGCGCATCGTTGGAACCCGGATGGCAAACGAAGTTGCAAGTTTGGGTCAATCGAGTACAGGTGCGTGTTGAAGAAACCCTGCGTATTCCATTGTAGGAGAGATATACGGCGAGCAAGTGATTGTAGTAGCCTTGCAGCGTCCGTTCTCAATAGTGGTATGGGCGTGCGCTGGTCTTGGTCATGAGCCGATCGAGCAGCTTCATCCGCGCGGTCATTGCCGACGATTCCGCAATGACTGGGCAACCACTGAAATACAATGTCGTGACCTTCCGCGAGCGCTTCGTGGTAGTCGTGTCTTATCTGATATACTGATTGTTCATGTAGCCCGTGCTGCATAACAAACCGTAGTGACTGTAAGGCTGACCTGGAGTCGCAAAAGATGGCCCATTGGTTAGGTTGCTGGCGAAGAATGTACTTTACTGCACCTTGAAGTGCTGCGAGCTCTGCTGCTGTCGACGTCGTGGTGTGAGAAAACTTGTACTAAAGCAACACATTTTCAGATGGAACAACCACTGCTCCTGTGGAGCTGTTGGAATTAGTGGAGCCATCGGTGTAAACATGTATGCGGTCGAAGTACCTTTCGTCCAACAGACGCAAAGTCAATTGCTTCAGGGCTAGCGTTGACATGCGTGCCTTCTTAAAGATTCCAGGAACTGATAAGCGCACGTCAGGTTGACGAAGACTCCATGGTGCAGTTGCTGGATGCATCGCAAGTTTGAAGCCAGGCGGTAGTATGTCCTGACGTTTTGTCACGATACCGCAGTACGAAGAATGGGGCCTCCGAGCTGTCAAACACGCTAAATGATGTGACGGTAGCCGTGATAAATGCCGAATGTGCGCTCTCAGCGTCTCGACAATGATGTGCGTTGTGACCGGTTGTTCTTGTGCAATGACAATAGTTGACACTGTCGATGAGCATTTTGGAAGGCCAAGGCATGTCCGAAGTGCTTGGGCTTGTACGCTTTGCAGTGCACGGATGTTAGTCTTGCACGTGTTGGACAGGACAGGAAGGCTGTACCGGAGAGTTCCGAGAAAGAGGGCTGTGTTAAGCTGCAACATGGAGTGCACGGATGGGCCCCATGATTTTCCGGCGACGAACTTGAATACATTCTCAATGCCAATGAGCTTTTTCTTCAGGTATGTGACATGCGGGCTCCAGGTTAGGTCACGATCGACAATGACGCCTAAGAATCTATGAGTGCTCTTATATGGCATTGATCTGCCATCGATGCAGAATGAGTAGAAAGACATCGGTTTGCGTGTAAACGCCACCGCTGCGCGTTTTTCTGTGGCGATAGTCAAACCTTGCTGGCGAAGGTATGTCGATGTCATTGTTGCCGCTTTTTGTATTCTTGCGCGCACTTGAGGTCGTGTCACGCCGGACACCCAAATGCAGATATCGTCAGCGTAGAGAGATATATAAGCCGTCTGTGGCAGCATTTCGGTGAGCCCCACGAGAACCAGGTTGAAAAGTGTTGGACTCAAAACACCGCCTTGTGGCACCCCACGACTTGTGAAATACTTATTCGTAGGCCCATCTTCAGTTAAAACGAACATGGATCTCTTTGTGAGGTAGCTTCTTACCCATCGAAAGACACGACCTCCAAGTTCAGCTGCTTCAAGAGCATTGAGAACAGCCTCGTGGGTCACGTTGTCATAGGCACCCTTCACGTCTAAGAACAGAGCTACGGACAGCCGCTTCTGAGCTTTCTGATGCTGAACAGAGGTCACTAATTCAATAACGCTATCAACTGAGGACCGACCCCGTCGAAAACCAGCCATAGCATCAGGATAGATGTTTTAATGTTCCATGTACCATTCCATGCGTGTAAGCAGCATCCTCTCCATGACCTTACCAACGCAGCTTGCTAGTGCTATAGGCCGGTATGATGCCAAATCGCATGGAGACTTTCCGGGCTTCAGCAAAGGCACCAGGCGACTACACTTCCACTCATCAGGCACCATTACATCATGCCAAGACTTATTGAAAATGTCCAGGAGACAGCGCTGTGCCTTCGGGCCTAGGTGACGTAGGGCAGTATAGGTCACTCCATCCGGACCTGTGGACGATGAGCGTCTGCATGTTTTCAATGCCGCATGAAGTTCTTCCACGGTGAATGCAACCTCCATTTGCTGATCTCGTGCGACTGGAACATCCTGTGGCATTAGATCTATTGGTATAGAGATGTCGCCGGCGATCTTTGCACAAAATTCCCCAGAAACATCAAGCTGTGAGTGACGTTGATGTAGCGCCAGAGCAGCGAAGGGGTGACGCTGTTGCGGATGCGAGTGAATACCTCGAAGAGTCCTCCATACGGGAGACAAGGGCTTTCGAGGGTCTAGCGAGTCACAAAAATTCTTCCACCGTTGTTCATGAAGTTTGTACATTCGACGCTTGATTTTTTTCTGAATGCGTCTGGATTCTCTGAGGTCAGAGATAAATTTCGTGCGTCTGTATCGTCTTTCGGCACGTCGGCGGACCGCTCGAAGTTATTCTAACTCTTGGTCGAGTGCCGTGCGTCTCGATTCTTTCGAACATATCTTCGTGGAAGTCTCCACTGCACAACTAATCGCTTCTTCAATGGATTCCGGTGGTTCGTGCATGCACTTGCTCTCCACTTATATCTGAAACTCTTCCCACTCAATAAGTCTTGCATGTCCAGGGGAAGGAGAATCGTCCAAACCTCTGACTGTCACGTACGTGGGGATACGGTCGCTGCCATGTGTTTCAATATCTGTGAACCATTGGACTTTTGTGACAATGCTATGCGACACTAATGTTAAGTCCAGGCAACTGCTGTAAGTTACTCCTCGGAGATAAGTAGGGCTGCCGTCGTTCAGCACCTGACGCCCGTGCTCTGATGCGAAATCAACTAGGTTCGTGCCTTTTCGATTTGTCCTGATGCTTCCCCACAATGAATGATGGGCGTTGAAGTCGCCCATCAATATCCAAGGTGCTGGAGTCGTTGCAAATATACCATTCAATATCTGTTGATCTAGTCGACCTGATGGTGCTATGTATGCGCCTATCAGCGTAAACGAGAACTTCTTCTTTTTAACATATAGGCACACGTAGTGATTTCCATTGTGAGACTCTACTCTTTGGAGAACGTAAGTGAGTTCTTTACGGATGTACACAGCAACTTGACTTCGCTCAATGCACGATGAAGAAACGAACGATTCATAGCCCGACAGACGAGGTATTTTTGAAAAATGCGGTTCACAAATGATGATGATGGGAAACTTATTTTCGAAAATGAATTGTCTGAACTCAGGCATTCTTGACTGTAGACCTCTTGCGTTCCACTGAATTATGGAAGCACGCTTGACTTTTTCTCGGAAAGGCTGATGCGGTCTATGGTGCGCCATCTTGTTACTGAAGTCCGGCAAGAACTGGTTCTAGTGTGTCCAAGATTTGCAGCGCGCATTTAGCGGCTGGGATCTGTAGACTATCCAATAGAGTGCGAATAACACTCATGAACGACCTCAATACAGAAAAGACTTGTACCTCTTGGGTGGACAGACTGCCTGCTGGGGGCATATTCGATGTTGACTGTCGATATTGTGGTTCCGTAGACACGTGTACCCGCGGTAAAGTGGGCCAGTCAGAGCCGGATGTTCTCTGTAGCGCCACAGTGTCTTCCGGCACCTCTGGACGTACCCCACCTGGTGGCGGGGGCGGGGGAGGTCTCTGTGGTCGTGGCGGCGGTGGTGGTGGCGGTGGCGGCGTAAGTGAAGGCACCTTCGGCACAGGACTGCTTTTTCTTTTCTTCGAGCATCGCCGTCGACGGGAACGCCGTCGTTGAACAACCTTTACCGCTTCCTTTCGTGAGGATCCGTCTTTAACCATTTGTCTCAGAATGCTCCTCTCTTTCTTCAGTACTGGGCAGTCTTTGGACGAGGTCTCATGGTTCCCGTTGCAGTTGCTGCATTTTAGGAGAGTTGCTTGGCAAGCCTCTGCTTTGTGGGGTCCGGCACAACGTGGGCATGCTTGCTTGTTGTTGCACACAGCACTAACATGACCCAGTTTTAGACAGTGTTGGCACTGTAGTGGTCTTGGGATGTGTGGTCGGACAACGTGACGAAAATGACCAACCTTTACATGTGATGGGATGCAATCACCTCTGAAGGTCACCTTGCTGCAACGGGATTCGCCAAGCCGGCATACTTGCAATATGTCCGTTGCCCCAGTAGCTGGCTTTATCAAAACAGGAAGGTCTGCGTTCGGTATGGAAACATCAACGTCATAAATGACGCCTGTCGTCGTTTCACTATCCTGCAGAATGTAAGTTCTGAGATAGATGCCTCCAAGCTCAGTGACAGTTCGCAGGGTATGTAGCGCAGCCGGGTGCTCAACGTCTATGGCCAGGATATTCTTCCGTGGGTGTAGTCTAATATCCTTTATCTCATTAGGCACGATAGCTTCGAGACGCGCTGATATCACTTGTCTGTTCATGTTATTCAGGTTGATCGAAGAGTCGACAGGAACAAAAAGTATGGTATGGCGTTCAGAACTGCACGCCGCCTTCACGGTAGAGACGCTAGCTGGCGAAGACGCGCCAACCATTCTTCTTTTAGCTTTACGCTTCACTGCAGGGATGAAATCATCGTCGCTGTCTTCACTACTCGCCGTGTACAGTTCAGTGCTGTCACTGGTGCTGTCGTCCTCCCGACTGTTGCGCTTCCTTGAGGTTGACGTCGAAGGTGACGCCAAGTCCGGATTGCGTACGGTGGGGCCTGGATCCATCGCTGCCCGCAGGAGAGCGATGATCCTCGGATAGAACGTAAATTCACACAAAAAACACCAAACGAAATAGGCAGCGTTCGGCAGAAATACACTTCGTCGTCGTCTCTTTTTGAAACGAAGTTGACATTTGGGCTACCTGCAGAGAGGTGCGCGAAATATAAAATACTAAATGAAATCTAAGATATCAACTTTTGTACCCGTGTCGATCTCTCGTGGAATCACCCCTCTATGAAAAACGTAGAATGGGTAATTCGATGGTAACAAAAGCTGCGACTTTTCCCGTAGACTCAAAGCTAGACACAACCCGTACAAATTGATGACATCATTTCTCGAGGGCTATAGAAACACGACATCAACTGGTATGATTCTGCGTCTGCCAGCTATATGGTATCAAACACATATGTCTCGCGATGATTGAAAAAAAAATGATCCACAAGGCGAAGCGGCCTGGTAGAAAATCTGCCACCGCTAGGCTCTGGTGAGTTATACCGACGTAAATAACGACTTTTGCAAATTATTCCAGCACTCTGGACGCTGTTACACGGCTATAGTTGAAGCTAGGCAACATATTGAGCGTATGAAATGTTTCGGGTACAATAAACGCTTACGACACCTGCCATGGTAGTCTTTAGGCTACGGTGCTCAACTGATGACCCGCAAGTAGCGGGATCGAATACCGGCCGCGTTCGAAGCATTTTTAATAGAGGCGAACAATCTTGAGGTCTATGTGCCTAGGTTTAAGTGCACACTGAGAACCCCAAGGCACCGAAGTTTCTGCAGCCCTCCCCTACGACGTCTTTCATATCGTGGTTTTGCGACGTCAAACAACAAAAATCATCATTATACAAACACCTACGGTTCACGATAGCCATGATCGCGCTTTCGTTGCCGCGGAGTTACCTGCTTGAGAGCTTCTGAAAGCTTATTTGTCATCTATGGCCGCCTATTTAGGTGAACGGCGCGTACGCACAATGTTACGTGAATAAGAGTAGGTTACAGAGATTGCAAATTTCAAGCAATGGCATTGTTTATCTGGTGGTATTGTCTCAATTGGCCAGCCAGACATTACTCGCTAAGCTTACCTTTTTGCGCCTTCGTGTCAGAGGTATTATTTTGAGCAGTTATTCGTTCCTACAATTGGTCGTATTCTTCAGTAGCTTCGTTTGACATACGCTGCAGTCGTTCCTCTGCGATATTTGAAGCTGCGTCTGGTAATACGGCTGCTGTCTCACACTGTCGCACAATTACAGGCTGCTATTGAAACCCAAGTAGCGTCAACTTTCATGCGTGAGTGTCACTGATTAAGATGACCATGCGATCTCTTTAAGTGGTAAGAATGGTCTTCAGCATTTAGTGGGGTTTTGTGGCGCAAGGGCCATGAATGGCCAAAGAGCAATAGTCTTCAGCATATCTGGTGTCAGTGTCCTTATCACAAAACCGAAGAAATTGATATCCCAGCTTGCCACTTTTTCTTGCAGGCCTGCTTCTTTACCATCCACTTTTCCGGACCCAGAAACACTGTATGTAGCCAGAAAATTATTGCATCGTTCATTTGTGAAAACAACAAGAAATCACAAGAAAATCTATAGTCAACACATGAAAAGCTTTCACGGGGCGATTACACGGTGGTGAAGAAAAAGTCTGAGTGCAGATACGGGCAAAGGAGAAAAGATCAATATTACAAAAACATGGCCTTTTTGTATTGTCTTGGTTTCCCTTCTTGTGTCTATATCTACATGCCTACTTTTATTTATCCAGAATCCACACCAACTAGGCCAACTCCTTGTCAATGTTGCCGCTTCCCTCTCCACCCTCTCAATCAAGAGGTTTACTTACAATTTACGCCAGTAGACAAGTTATTCAGCAGCTAAGAACACGTTTTGCATCGCACTTCGTATAAAGTTAACATGGACTGACTATGAAGACACATTGTAGGCTTGCCACTCATACGCACGGAATCACGATCATTACATTAGACATTTTACTTCGTGGCATTTTCATGTATCACTCCGTAATGACATTATGACTTCGCTTCATTCATAGACTTCCGTAAGCCGACACACACCACGATTCACTCCCAGCTACCAGTTACCAAATATGTCACACTTTGAGATAGTTACGCTGCAATTGGCGCACTCGCTAAAATTACTGAGAGTCAGAAATCTAGGCACGTTGTTGCATAGCCTAATGCCACAGCTCGTAAGTCGCGGTGCTTTCTGCCACAGCAAACGACAGAGGTCAAAGTAAGAAAGGAGAACATATATATTTAACACATATTGCATAATATGTAACGAAGTTTGTTATGATGTATTTCTCTTCTTAATATGTTGCAATTACAGGCCTATATGACAAGAACATCGTCGTCACAACTGACTCTTGTTCACAATGAATTCAATAACCCACATTGTCTACCTAAAAGACTTTATGCAATCAGGAATGGGTGGGTGAAGAATTAACGGAATAGTATTTTTCGTACATGCTAGCAACAACAAGGAACAATATGAGACAAAACCTTAGGAGTCCTGTATAAAATCAATATGAAACATGCCGACGTTGCACCGGTACATGGTGTGACTCAATAAGGCCTGGCACTATGATGATGTCACTGCGCAACATTGTGATATCACGACCGCAGTATAACACCACAAGAAAATACATTGGTGGCACTGGAGTACCTCAATTTATTGCAACATGAATGCTTATAAACAAAGGTCAGCAAAATTTCACGGTGCCTAAAAATATACGTTTTCACAACGAAAAGAACATTTCACAGTCAATTTGTGGATCGCTTTACAAAAACTGTGGAATAAGACGGGATATTACAAATCCCAATTGACGTGAAACAATCCTCCATAACGTTTGTGTTCATGATGACCAGTTCTGATAACCTTGTTTAAAACCGGAACATGTGCCGGCTTACTCGCAAACTTTGCGGGACGTAAAAATTGGTACACTGTGCATCCAACTTAAGAGGTGCAGTCAGGGGGTCAATGGCAATTCAAAGAAAAACGGCACTGTAAATGCATTCTGGCACGATGTATCAGCCCTAAACACATTTGCCGAATGACGTGAGTGGTCTTGTGATTTGTCCCCTCAACTTCGCCATGTTTTCTATGATGAGCTTGTTTCTTGGGTCCAGTGACAGAGCCACTTGGTAGTGTCGAAAGGCACCTGGGTAGTAACTCTGCAAAAAAACGTGTAACATATTATGTTGAGCTGAATTATTGTACACAAACTGTCTTGCGTAGAAAAAGTTGTATTTTAAGCACAAGAGCAGCCTAGGAAAGCGTTAAAAAGGAATAGGCATACACTATGGTGCGATTCCAGGAACCCTATCATTACTGGCGCATGATCAAATAGGGTGGTTGGTTGGCCTTTATATGACTGGAGCAACCAACACGGGGGATCGGCCTTGAAACAGACGGTACCTTATCTTAAAATTAAGCCTGTTTTGCCAGTCGAATAACCTCACATAGGCAAGTTCAAAAAAAAACTTTTGTAACACATGTAATTGAAACAGAATAATTGAAGTAAATATATTTCTAAGCTCTACACGCTATTCGTTTTGTTCTCCTTGGGAAATCGCATATAGCTTCGCAAACGTTCCTGTGGCTAAAGCTCTTTGCAGTTGCTCCAAAGGAAAAAACTGCTGAAAGGAATAAATTTAAAGCCTACATATGGAGAGGTTCTTCTAATAACAGTCTTTTATTTGCAAATACCCTGCATGTTTAAAAAACAATGCAGAGATTCGCTCTCGTTGCAGTGCGCGCATTAAGGTGAGTATAGCAGACCAGACCTGCGTAGGCAAAAATTCAGTGAGTGAACTGAGCATCCTAGAATAATATGTGGGGCTTAACGTCCCAAAACCACCATATGATTACGAGAGACGCCGTAGTCGAGGGCTCCGGAAATTTCGACCACCTGGTGTTCTTTAACGTGCGCCCAAATCTGAGCACACGGGCCTACAACACTTCCGCCTCCTTCGGAAATGCAGCCGCCGCAGCCGGGATTTGAACCCGTGACCTGCGGGTCAGCAGCCAAGTACCTTAGCCACTAGACCACCGCGGCGGGGCGACTGAGCATCCTACTCTAGTAATTGATACTTGCGCCCTTCTAGAATAACACCATCGTTTTCTCCAAGGGTACTTACGTTAAGGAAACTCCGCTTCTGCCAAGCAAGACATTTCAAAGTTATCTGATGTGGCGAAATTTTGGAACCATGCCAAGGCGATAACTGCTAGTGTCGGCAATATATCAATTATGAGATCATTATGTGAAGCAACTTCAAGTGCATCTGTATGTTCACTGAGGGTATAACCTTTATGACCTGGTACTCATGCCAATCGAATGAGACGTAAATATCTTGGGGCAAGGGCATAAAACACTTCTAAAGCATTCAACATATTTGGTGCAGTTTTTGAAGAGCAGACAGACAGGCAGTCTGTAAGGATGAAATCATTTGTTATGGATAGAGGCTATTTCTATAATTATAAGACAATTGCAAGTAATTTGGCTGTGTAAATGGGTGAACAATCAGGTAAACGAAATGAGAAAGACCAACTGAACAATGAACATGCAATTTCCACTCTTGCCTTTTCTTCACAAGCTGAAGCATTAGTTGCTAATACAATCTTTAATATTAATCTTGCCAGGTGGTCTTCCACGAGGTCGTTCAAGTACCTACTAGAAAAACTTTTGCAATGCTTAGGAAATATATTGTCGAATTCTATTTTGTTGTTTGAATGTCTCTTTGGCAACAGTAGTTCATGAAAGATCACTTGTAATGTTTCCAAGAGCTTCTGAACGACAATGACTTCTGGGCACATTAATCTAGACTACTGTTGGGTTAAAAAAGGCTGTCGACTCATTATTGAAAGCCCACTGCGACCTCCTCTGTGAGGACTCATAAATTTAAAAAAGGTACACACTGTTAGTATTTGGAAACTTATAAGAGTTGAAGGCAAGCGTGCTTCTTTATATAAAATATTGTTTGCGAGAAATTTAGAGAGTGCAGGACATAATCACAACTCTTCTCATTCTAAAAGTACCAGTGGTCGAAGTTTGTAGGCGGGTGCTCCAGAAAACTAGACGCAGCCAAACTGTAATATCGGGTGAGTATCAAACAATATATCGTGACGAGCACATAATGACGCAAACCATATCTGTGCTGCGGCCTCTACAAAACATCTCTACCACCGGTGCTCCATTAGCTGCCATATTTTGTATATGCGGACTCCACATTAAATTTACGGTATAAGTCGCTCCTAAATACTTAACCAATTCCACCGGCGGGATAACGTCCTGTCTGTAATGTACCGAAAATCACACAGGAACACTTAGTGGGCAAACTACGATTTCGCTTTTCCTTATGTTTAATGACATATTAATGCTGTCCTGAAATCCTTGATGTCACAGCTCACCTCCAAGTGCCCGATCACAGCAGGATTCAGATGAGCATGAGCGAGGTGAGAATCAAGCCGAATAGCTGCTTCGTAACTCTGAAACAAAAATCAAAATGGCAGCTTCAAAAATGTTCTTCTTTTTTATACACCTTATTATATGAAAGTTGGCACATGAGCAGAGTGATAACTAGATCATTTGAAGCACGCTCTTCGGTACGAACATGGAGCTTAAGGCACAAGGAGTTATTGGCGTTAATTGACTCATTTACGCGTTTACTTGACAAGTATACGAAGAGAACGTTTTAGTAGTATTTACAGCTTTAACGATGAAACATATATGGGCATAAAAAACAAGGAACTAAGCTAATTCTACTATGCATAGAGGCCTAATATACAAGGTTTCTTTTTTAGTCAAAATAACTATATGCATGTAACAATAAACATTTGTGCCTACTTATGTAGGCATTAAGAATGATATGGCTTCTTATTAGATATTTTATAACTTTTTATTATTCTAGCTTTATTTGCCCCCCACTTCATTAAGTCAGTCTGAGTCCTTCAAAAACACCGTATGGTTCAGCAAAATTGAATGATAGCTCGAATTTTAAAACTCTGTTGCAGAAGGTTCTTACCTATGTGACTTGGATGTCCTGATGTCAATACACGATAAAAGAAAACTATCATTTCGAGAAAACATAGAGAACCAATATTGCAACATTTTAGAAATAGACTAGCTTTTTTATTTTTTAACGTCAGTCATCCGTGCAAAATACGCACAAGCATGTAAACCTCCATTCGTCATTTCATTAAATCCTACCACATCGAATGTACCCACCTTTGCCGATGAGTTTAGGTCACCTAGGTCCTTCGGTATGTCACCGTGATTACTGTGTATTTTTCCACAAAGTAGGTCATCAACATCACACTGCTTTATGCCTTCAATATGTCGTGCAATGCCTGAAACATTTCCAGACATTTAAAACAATGTGATAACTAATATATTTACCATAAAAATCAGCACGAGAACACGAAACAGTTCATACATTCTTCATTTTCGTTCAAGCCAGCTTAGAGAAATTGCTCGGGGTACGAAATATTGACCTATAACTCTTTGGATAGACAATGCCACCATGCCAGCAATGACAGCACACTGGCGTGCGCGCATTGAAATGAGAGAACATACAAAAAGAAATTTTCAAGGTAACCAGAAAATTGTGCAAGTATATGCGTAAACTAACAGTGATAATAAGAAGTGGAAGGTGAAAGTGCCCAATAGTATTAAACTACGTGAATATATAAATCGATTTCAGCGTGGTACAAAGGTGTCGTATTAGATATTCAGATATATTGAGGATATGTACATAATTTTTTATGATGTAACAGAGGTAATTTTGTAATATCTACAAATAATACTTCAATCGGGCCTGTTTTGTGGTCCGTTCAGCAGTACCGTAGTGTTAGAGCAGCCCCGAAAGAATATATTTAAACAAATAGTTGCGCCCTATCCGCAATTATGTAAGGAAGTGCGGCAACAATTAGTGCGACCGAAACATGGCCACCACAGTGACTTAGTCTACGTTTTTCACACTTGCAAGGAATCCCAACTAGCTTAAAACTTTTATGCCCAAAATACTGATTGCTGTCTGAGCTAGACGAAAACATTTACAGAGACGAGCTTTTATATGCTCGCATTTTTTTTTACAAACGTCTAGTGACAAAGTATCAACCATTAAAATTCGTGGGAGATACGAAGTTATCGAGTAGTCAATACAACAGTTAACAATTGTAGAGGGACTGAAGAACTATCAACACTATCGTGTTATGTATATTCCTAAAGCATGCAACGGCCAATCATATGCTTCCGTCAGAAGTCGTTTGAGAAAAAGAAATAAGGATAATTTCAAGCACATGCACCCGACGACAATAATCACAGGAAACATCTTTTCTGCCGAGGGAATTGCTTGGCTTGCACACACAAAACAAATTGGTTGCCCGATTTGGTATAATGAAAAGTACCTCGACTGCGCGGTTGATGTGGTTGTATAAAAAGAGCAGCCGTATGCGAGGCTCCTCTGTCGGTGCTGTTGTGCTCGATCACATCCAGTAGGAGGTCCTCAGCTGCTCGAAAACTGCGGAGCTGAATCAGAAGCTGAGCCTGAACATGAACATAAAAGAAACCACCAGAAGCTGCTTTGTCTATTTTTTAAATCTCTAGCAGCACTTGTTTTTGCGTAATTTAGAAGCAACACAGACGCATTCATTCACATCAAAACGCACCTTTCACCAGAATTACAGTTGTATGGCCTACACAGTTACTATAACCATCCACCATCTGCACTAACTGGACGTCTCTGACTATACCTCTTAAAAGTACGTTTCAGTCAGCCATTGAGAGTCAACATTTGTTTTTCTTAATAGTGAAGCATTTTATCAAAGTCAAATGCAGTTTGAGTAATTAGAATGAATGCTTTGAAATTAAACAGATCAGGATCCCGGCAGAAATCAAGTCACAGCGTTGTGCGTAGCAGTCAGGTTTTCTACCGCAGATCCACTGTCACGCCTCCTAATTACTTTGGAAAACAGCCCAGGCTACGCTAATTGCAGTAGCAGCGCATTTCATATAATTTGAAAAGCAACAAAATTTACATATGTACTGCAATTAGAAAGGCGTCTTGTCGCATAAACGTCGACGATAGGTTTCGCTTCAGTTTTACAGCAGTGTAACAAACATGTGAAATTCTACGACTGGCCAACCTATATTGAAGCATTCCCCGACTTTTGAGGTGTACGTGAATGAAGGTGATGTATCATATTACCATCAGCGCAGTGTAGAGTGCGAATAATTTCAGTAATGCAGGCATATCTGCTTTAATGTGAGTGCTAACATCATGGCAGACCATAAGTTATCCTTAGCGAGTGCAGTCGACAAGTTGAGACACCCGCTATGCGCACACCAGTACACCTGCGAAGACACGTAAACTCATCTCGTAACACCTGGCTCCAAGACATAGAATGCCGTATAGCCAATCACTTGCCGACTGGTTCGCATGAAACCGGCGATTACCACGAAGAGTCAGATCTAGTTACTTTTTTAACTGCTCCCATTTCTAATTATTTTTTCTATTTTTTCATGAATGCGTCAATGTTCTATCTGCTCAAGTATCTTGCGAGAATCTCAGTAATTGTGATTGAATACAGAAGTGACTCGTACTACACATCGGGAGAAGAGGGTGGGTTATTTTGTGATTATTCTAATACTGACAGCTTTTTTTCATATTTCCGAGGTCATGAAAGAAATGTTTACTCAATAAATCAAACTTTTTTTTATTTCAAGCATTCCATCTAACGATAAATAGCAAAAGAAAGACCAAAATCTTACCTCAGGAAGCTAGAATTCAAAAGAGGGCCTAAATGACCTGTCATGTCTAATCTAACGTTTCTCTCATGTGAACAAGAACAGCTGACAATGCCTAAGAGCACAAACGTGCAGAAGTTGAACAAACTTCCTGAAAGTTAAAACTTATGCTTGCCTTGTTCCACACTCACTCACATGGTGAACCTTGCTGTCCCGATGTTCCGGGAAGAGCCGGTCGATTTCCTCATACAGTTGTCTCGCATCATCCAGGCGACCACCATTGACGTAAAACACAGCGAGATCGTCCATCACCTGCGGATCCGTCGCATCAGCAAGGGCCCTGTCCGTTAGAGTTCACCAATAAAAATTATGAAGGTGATTAGGGATGTGAAACCTCACCATATGCATTTAATGTAATGTATTGCACAAAAGCTGTTGTTCACCAGCCTATGCAATATGGCGTAACCTTCCTTAGATACAAGAGTTTGTTCGAGTAGCAGGAACGTTTGGTATCCTATGCAGCCCTTTCCTTATATGGGTTAAAACAACACGGCTAGGGTGTTACAGCAATACAAAATGCGATACAATTTATATCTATCTATCTATTTATCTATCTATCTATCTATCTATCTATCTATCTATCTATCTATCTATCTATCTATCTATCTATCTTTCTATCTATCTATCTATCTATCTATCTATCTATCTGTCTGTCTATCTATCTAAATAGATAGATAGATAGATAGATAGATAGATAGATAGATAGATAGATAGATAGATAGATAGATAGATAACGGTGCCACAAATTTTTTTTATGCGCAGAACTGTGAAGGTACTCTATTGTTGCCTCGAAAGGAATTCAGCAACGTGTTGGATATGATTAAAACGCCAATAAAAGGGCATTTCCATCTGTATAACGGCATGAAAAATGATATGTCTATTACCCAAACACTGCATATACATAAATACGTCAGAGAAGCTGTAGGAGCTGCTGCGTAGTTAACATGAATCACTGAACAGTAAGGGTTATTAGAGTTTATTCTGTAGTTACTTGCAACAACCTAACCTTAATTTTATTCACTTTTTGTGTGTGATTTTTTTCAAGTTTATCCTTTCAGAAAACTTACTTTTCGTGTACGAGTTGTGGACAATGAACAGGAAAGATGCACCTGAAAGCTGTCACTTATATGGTTGAAAAAATCCGTAATCTTTGTGTTTGTTTTATATATTCCCATACTAACCCCACCAGCCAAAACTTAGACTTTCCTTATAAATATCACCTTAATCTTTACGACTTCTCTCCAGTCGCTCATCTCTTCTTAAAATCAAGATCCCTATACGGGATTTTCAACGTGCACACAACACGAATTGTTCGCACGTTTCAATTTTAACTTTGATATTATTGTACTGTCACTCCTTTCTAGGATCTTCGCGGAATAACTTCTCCATATTTGGAGATCCTTTTTAAAAAGTAACTGTTTCTTGTGTGTTCACCCACTAAAGCAATTGATATGTGAACTGTAACTTGCCTATCATAACTGTCTATCATAAGGGACTATCATTATGTTCCAGTAACAAAGAGCGGATAAGTATCTCAAATACTTTGCTATTCGAAATGCACCTGTGAGGCCATCAGTACAGTTAATATATAAAAATATTCAGAGCACTCACATTAGAACGGCACAATGTGTGGCAATGTACAGCTATTGTCACTCATTTTTCACCAATATCGTCGCCTGGTTGTGCGACTCGACGAGAAGAAAGCAGGGTTGTCCATCTTGGAAATTTTTGGAAAGCTTTCTTCTAGAATCCATAGCCTGAAGCATAGCAGGAATATCGTCTATAGAGGAAAATAAATGAGAAGAGAATAACGTGATATAGCACATTTCAATTATTTGGAATCGGTTTGTTTGTTTACAGTGATTGCATCTAAACTGCAATCACCTTGTTCATTTCATGAAAAACAAGGACTTTTTAATATCGAGTAGCAGAATGATACGTACTAAACAATTACGTACTTCTAGAAATGAAAATTGATGGTGAAGGATTAATTGTCACGTCCAGGATATGATGAAGGGTCTTGGTGCATTGGTGAAGCCTCAGTGATCAGATGAAGGGCCTTGGTGTGTCGGATGCTGTTGGGCGTGGGTTCATGATTTGAGGTATAAATTTTGCATATACTAAGAACTACCACTCTTTCAACTGGATGGCTTCGCCGAAGAAAAAAGAAAACGAATAACCGTTTTGTTGTTTCCCGCCACTTCGCTGACACTTCTTATAGCGACAGCTGTGAATATTATTTTGCAACACGCGTCATAAGACGCGAAAGTTAGCCGTCGGCGTCTAACTGGCGGTGCGCGTGCGATCACGAATCACGAGAAAAACTGTTTATCATCCGAGGACGTCACCCTACGACATAATCATGGCACAGATTGTTATAACTTATGATGCATTCATTCCATGACGTCGTTGCTTGCTCTGACGTGGGCCGACCTCGGTGGCAGTGCTACATTACCGTAGGTGCAGAAGTTTCGTTTTGAGGCTGTTGGGAGCGAGAAAAAAATAAGATGGTGTTCGTCTTTGGGTAGTGTTATACAAAGTCCCCGTGACTCCTCTATGCCCACAAGCGAAAAACAATGACAGGTCCTCGCAGTATCAGAAAAAAAACGACAGAACCATTCGTGTTTCGCAATATGACGAGCCGCGATTCCTCTTTTCGGAACATAAATCTCTAACAACGGCACGTGAGCGCACTCAGGAAAAGATGGCGAGTGGGTCGGCGCCCCAGCTTTAGTGCTTTTATACGAGTATTGAAATATCATGACGTCGCTCTACAACTTTAAAATGTAAATGTGCAGCACGCATATGTACGGTACACGCGATAAACAAAAGCCGGAGTATAAAAAACAATCGCGGACGCGATTGTTTTTCATACTCCGGCTTTCCATACTCCTTTCCTTGTTTTCATCAAGGAAAGGAGGGCGAAAACAACAGTCACTGCTTCGCTCTCTTTCGTGGCTCCTCCAGAGCGCCACTGCCTGATCGATGTGAAGTGAGATGTACCAATTTGCACCTGGTAGAAAATCGAGTGGCTCGTGTGACGACTGGCTCGTGTGACGACTATAAAATCGTGTGACGACTATTAGTGCCATTGTTTGACTTGGTGCGAATCACCTGCATAAGAGCTGGGGAAATGCTTTTGATGGCAAGTTATATGCAATATAACCGAAAAAAAACAAGAATGATCGAACAGAGCATTTGGTATACAGAATAAATTTTCACTTTGAAAAATGAAATTAACTTTGACTACAGGAAAAAAGGATGTTGAATTTTTGTAGTAATATTACAATGTCTAAATGATAGCATAGCACAGTTTGAGATCATAGCATGTGTCACCACGCACAAAATTATCGTTCGTATAGGTACTCAATTACTGCAAGCTTATGTGCTGTCTTACCCATAGTAGCAAAGGAAAGATAGCAGAAAGAAGAAGCAGCACAGCACTTCAGCACGGCCCACTATACTCGACACCTTCGGCAGGATGAGAAATGGAATGATTCAGGGTGTGGCAAGGGTGTCTGGCTGTCATACTATTAAACCTCTTGCCTTATTGGTTTGTAAGATTTTATGACTTGCTACTGGAATGATTGAAGACAAATTGTGCGTTTAGTCAAGCGAGAGAGGGAGATGCTGAAAAGACAGGGCATGCGAACACGCACACAGGAGGGACGTCGAGGCATAACAAACCCCATAGTGTTTCTTGTTTTTGCGTTTGCACGTCTAGTCTCTTTAACACGAATACCTACCAGCTAGCTCATTTTTGCGTAACTCGAGAGAAAAATATCCGATGTAACCGGCATGCATAAGAACTGCCGCAGCACCGTATTGTCTACGTGGGCCCTGCGTGTAAGAATGAAGTGAGTGTTCCCAATAGAGGAAGCACGCCAGCTTTGTTTTCACTTATACTAACATATATTGTGATATGCCGCAATCAATTGGTACCTTTTAAGGCAACGAAAAGTAGCCAATTACATTAACCTAATCATACAACAGTTGAGAGCGCGTCTGAGACGTGGAGGTTGATCACTGCTCGCTTCATTAAAATGTAGATGTGGCTAACAGTCCCCTTAAATTCTCTACTAAAACAACGGGGCAATATAAATTTGTCTCGAAGAGCAACGGCAGTGATTTAAATTATAGTGAATGTTTCTTTAGAGACTTCGAAATGTCGTTTCGGGCTGATTGTAGTCATGAGCACTGATAGTGCTTTATTATCATACGTTCTTGAGTCATATGCAATAGGAAAAAAGATGTATATTCATGGAAACGGGGAGTTGTAAAAGTGAACGTTTAGACAGATGTCCCGGTCTTCTTCAAGGGAAGAGCACGCGTCGAAAGAGTGGCTCCTACAACAGCCCCTGTTTGAGAATATCCATCTCGCGCAGCCTTCATCTTCTCCTAAACACTACTAGGTTTAGTGGGGCAGCATTTTTTTATCTGTTTTGGTAATGAGACAACAAAAGTGGCTATGCTAACACAATTTATATAAGAAATGACGTAAGCACTCGAATGTGCTACGCTCAGAAGGAACTAGGACCGGCGCGAATTCTCCAAGTTTAGCACAACCTCTCACAGTTTCAGTGTGTACTGAATGAGCGGTGAACAGCATCGCGGCCAGGTATGCATGGAAGGAAGCTGTCCTTATCACACGGCACGTGACGACAGCCACCAACACTGAGCAAGTACAGTGCAGGAGGACGCTGACCATGTGGTAGTAGCCACGCACTTGCAGCCCTTTAACGTAGTAGTTGGTCCTGTGAACGTGGAAAAAATATAGGCGAAGATGTACGTAAGAAAAAACTGCGTCCCTGCTAAGTAACGAATGGTTGGGTATGAATCAAGGCACGCAATGGAATGATGGTACAATTTCTTCTGCCATGACGCTTCTGCAGTTCCTAAAGCGGAATCATGACGCAATGTGTGGCTGGTTCAGGGATACATGTGCTCCAGGTGGGTTTATGGCCTTGAAAAAATACATTTTTCACAGCATACGTAAAACTATGAACCCAATACAGCGTTGCCTAATAAACCTCCTGGCCTGCGCGGAACGTGCAGCGCTGTCACAACGAAAGCTGGAAGAACGGCTTATCACGGGCTTTTTTAACACCGTTGTGGAAGCTGCTGCTGGCACACTTGCAGAGTAGCCACTGCGCCATAAATCATTGTGTAGTATAGGCAGGCATTTACTATGTCATCCTTCGTCATTCTACGGAGAAGCGTGGTACCCGCTGCACAGTTGCAGGAAATTTTGAGCAATTTTTTATGCTGTGGCGGACGATGATGAGGAATTATGACAGGAGCCAGACTCCATATATCTATTCGTATTTACAGAGAGCTTGTCTGGCAGCTTCGCCTCACTGTTCTTTTCGTGAAGCAGATAAGGCAACAGAATGTTATCTCATTTCCTGTAACAGATACTGTACGTTGCGGAAAAATACCTTAGCTGCCGTTTGCCGAATCTTTAGACTTCATCTAAATGTACCAAGTGTGCTTTCGTCCAGGGTTTTGTCCCTTGGCCAAAATGACGGGAATGTTGCCGCTGCCTTGAAAGGGTTTATTAAATGTTCAAAGACATGTAGATCGTAGAGCGCACTAATACTAGTATTTTCTACATTGCGTTTTTTCATTCCTAATTACTCTTTATTTATTTACCCAGCTCCGACTTACAATCTATGTTTTTACTCATCCATTGTTAGTATTTGAAATTTTGTTACGTTATCAATTTTTTCTTATTCAACTAGACGACATATAAGATATTCATTTAGAATTTTCTTTTAAATTACCCTTTTCTTGACCAATCGGCCAGCGTAGCTGTGTGCCACTGTCCAAGGCTCTACTCTAATATTTTCAAATTCCACAATACCTCACAGTGGGTATGCGCCACAGTTAGCAGGTGAACAAGTACAAGCATTTGTAATGGTTTAGAGCATTCCGTGACCCACTCTATATAGCCTAATTCGCATTGTGAGACAGCTGGTTATTCCTTTGCTCTTCAAAACGTGTCATTGTAATATTACCGCGATTCTTTTCCCCACATCAAGCCTGTCTAAGGCCTTTTTGCTACAGAGCGCCAAGCAGTAGCGTGGCTCTGTGGTAGAATACTAGGCTGGCACACAAGAGACCCGTGTTCGAAAAGAAGTGTGCCGGCGATTTTTAGTTGCTAAGTTTTATTTTGTTTTTATTTCGAGCTATACTGGTTTCGGACACCGGTGACTGCGGCGAAGAACTGCGCACGTGACCCCTGTTGTGATCTCATCAAAGCTTTCGCTCTAAAGTGTTATTAAGGGGATGCCGTTAAAGATCTTGTTTCACTATTATTCCGGCGTCGGCTCGGCGTCAGTGTCGGCATTGGTGGTGGTGACGTCAGCGTAGGCGTAGGTGTCAATTCACGTGAGCGAAAAGCATAATCTTGTCCATGACCAGAAGGTCGAGAAAGATGGAAATAGAATAAATAGTAACTATTTCCGAGTGCAAGTGAGGATCAAAAGCAGGTTAATCCCGTGGCAAGTAGATGTTCTACCACACAGCCACGCCTCTGCTTGAAAATACAGTCAAAATATTTTACTCTGCCTGAAAATCTTTAACATCCTTTACATGCTTTCATGCTTTACAAACACACACGCCCTGTATACAGGCTTCGCAATTCATCACGTAATATCGCAGTAATGGTGTGTGGTAGGAGCATACATTGTCATCGGGCGTCAGATCATGAGGTTGTCACAAAGACTTCATGGTTTAAAGCCAGCCACCGATTACGAAAAGCACACATGTTACTGCACATATTCACTTAGGACTACGTAGTAGATACAGAGAAAATTCCTAAACATTTCAAACGCACAGTTTTTTTTGTTCAAAAGCATGCTACTCATTACTCATAATGCAACTACATGCGACAGGTTGACTGACACAAGCCACATTGAACTTTATCTACTATATTGTAGTAGCTAGTCCATAATTTGAACTTCTCGAGTAACCTTGCACGCTTAGAATTTATCCATTAACTTCTTGAATTAGTCACTAGAAACAATATACCGCTATCTCTTTCAACTCTTAAATGTGAAGCTTAAGAATCCCTTCGTTTCTACGGGCCCGACCACGGAGTGACGCTTTCGTTTTTCTTCAACACACTTCCGGGCAAGAAGGTACTTCTGGTTGCCTTAATATTCAGAAACAGTTTATAGGGAAAAAAATAGAGCTCTTCGAAATCAATTCATCTAATTCAAGAGTTATTTATACCAGGGCAGAACATAGTATAAGATGGCTTCTTATCTATCAGCATAATTATTGAAAATTAATACGATGGCTTCATTGAAAGAGCACACCGTTTTCTTGCGAACATTTTCAATCGTTGTGACACTTCGCGCAGGGGATCCCAACCACTTGCTTCTTTCTACGCGCCCTTTAAGATACGCTTCAGTAGCGTACCAAAACGCTGTGGCTTTTCCATTATTGTGCAGCATTTTGGTTCGCTTGACTAACGAAGTTTTTTTCAGAAAGCTTTGAGGAATCAAAATGGGACAGATTATTCACAGATGCGGTTTTTTTTTTTGCTTTCTCTCTAAATAGTGGCGAATCTTCTGGAAAGGAGTCACAATCCTTGTCCTCGCTCCACTGTGTTCCCATTTGCTCAAAAGCACTTGCAGTCATGGAAAAACTAATCAATGCTTTGGTTTTGCCGTCTGCAGACGTAGTCGATGCTACCTGTGTACCGGAAGGCGCATACGGAGGTCAGTAGCGCCCAGAGGCCACTTTCAATAACATCTTGTTATGAAAACCATTACACAGGGTGCTTTTTGCCGTTAGCGCTAATCACTGTACTGCTATTCGTGCAGGTGATTACTTTTAACCAAGCAGCTGCGGTCCTCCTTGCCCCGCCGTGGTGGTCTAGTGGCTAAAGTACTCGGCTGCTGACCCGCAGGTCGCGAGTTCGAATCCCGGCTGCGGCGGCTGCATTTCCGATGGAGGCGGAAATGTTATAGGCCCGTGTGCTCAGATTTGGGTGCAGGTTAAAGAACGTTAAAGAACCCCAGGTGGTCGAAATTTCCGGAGCCCTCCACTACGGCGTTTCTCATATTCATATGGTGGTTTTGGGACGTTAAACCCCACATATCAGCTGCGGTGATTAGCAGCCGCCGTCGGAAGCTACGCCATTCACGATGTTTTGCACGTGCGCGGAATGGTAGCCACGATAGAACTCACGCGCGCCGCGTCATTTTCGAATTCACCTATCTTATGTGCTTTCACCGTTCATCTATGCTTTAGAGCTTTCTTTCACTCTTTTTTTAGGCAGTTACGTTTTTTTTTTCGGATATTGTTCCAGTTCGCGTAACGTGAGTACTTCAAGAGACATGTTTTGAAAGGAAAGCCGCCTTCTTTTTCTTTCTGAGATTTACGACCTCCTGCAGCTGATGTCTGCTGCATCTTTTTGGCACCCTTCTTTCTTTTTGTATTGCAGAATTCACGACCTCTCATCCGAAGCCAGACCCCGCAAGTACAACGGCTTCTGACTGTTCCTGTAGCCGAATGCTATGTCCTCCTCTCAAGGGACATTTATAGCAGCAGGGACTCCGAATGCGTCAAACTCTCACTCGAAAGAATGGGGCTCGCAAATGCGAGTGGTAACTCACCATGATCGTTACTAAACACAAAAGAAAAACAATGAGTCGCTGATGATACGAGCCAGTTTTGGTATTTATGTTGTTTTCATTTTTTTCTGCGTGTCCGCTTCAACACTAATATTGTATATAATTTTTTGTCATAGCACGAATCATTACAGAGAACAATGTAAATGGGCATACAGGTGTACTCTAATGCACGAGTGCTCCTGAAGAGAGTCAAACGGAGTAAAATCTAACCTTGTTTTTTTGGTAGCCAAGGTTCCAAGCACTTTTTTGCAAGTTGAAAGTGTAGGCGGAGAGAATGATGTTGCGGTGCTGTGGCATTGTGGCTGTCTTTTTTTTAGAAGTATTTTGACTTCCTGGAGCCGAACGTACAGATACCAAAGAATCGTTCCCAAACACTGCCCTGCACACCATATGTAACTAAGTATTCTAAACAAACTCGAAAAAATCCAGCAAAGCTGATATCAAATTTTAGGGAACAAGCATAATGACAGTCCTGTCCCGTTGTTACCTTCTTTTTTTTATATCCGCACCCATTATCTCGAAGCCTGCACTAGCAGTGTTAAAAATGATCAGTGGATCATGCGGAGCCAAAAAGATTTCTCAACTAACCCCCAAAAAAAAGATTAAGGGGTACTACTGTATTTTCAAGAAAAAAGTACACAAGTTCATAAATGTTTATATTCAAGTTTTTTTGTTTATTAACTAATATGCAGCAATCTAATCGAACTGCTTAGAAATACTATGGCCATTTAAGACAGCCTTGATAAATAAATGCTAATGTAGCCTTTCCTTTCCTGTTGTTGTTAAACACTTAGTGCCATTCCGTGCACACAGAGAGTTCGCTTTTTACATGGAAGTAAAGCGCGAAAGTTCGAAGGGTCGTACCTATCTTGTACCCAAAGGACATGCTCAAACTACAACGGCAAGTCTACTTCATTTCACGCATGAATTTTCATTTCTTGTTTTATTTTTGTATAGATCAACCATTCTCTTTACTTCTTCTCACTTCCATCACACTCACGAACGTCAAAGCGAAAGCAGAATTGTTGTGGGGTGCTATTATCCTTAACCTTTCTTGCGAGTCCAGAGTCTCGACGCTGAAGAGCCTCCCACTCCTTCGAGTGGCGGGTAAGGAGGCAAGGAAGAGGGGGAGGAATCACCTGTGATGGTGTAGATGTGAGCACCGGGGACATCAATTAATCCTCGGGCACTCGTTATAAACAACGACGTGGTTAATATCGATTCTTGACCTACAAACACTTCCGAGTTCCGCCCTCCCTTTTTCCCCATAATCTGCGGGCTAAAATCAGTTTCCCCTCATCGATTCGGTCGTTCTCTTTTCTCTTTGTTTTTCTCATCCCGGGACACTGGTGACCTGTTCGCTGTCTTTTTGTAGAAAAACAATAAAATAGGAAAAGCTTTTGTAGAACCCGAAAGCACCGGTGTTCGCAGAGCAAGCTGTTAAACCGTTAAACAGTCGATATCGATTCGGTTTATCACTTTCCGCAGTCGTGTGTACACAGAGCGAGGCTTCCGTTGGGAAGCGAATTCGAAGTCAGCTGCACTTCTGGTGTTTGATGTGCACCCCATTAAAATATGTGCGCTGTGTTTTTTGAATTGCTTGAGCTGTTAGGCAAGAAGTAAAATGATAGAGGTTGAAAATCGTTGAAGCCCTACAATAAAGAAAAAATAGCCTGACTGATAATACTCCATATGTCCTGTTTACGTTGTTGGGACTTTAGTCACTATGGTAAAGTCGCATGATTGATATACACGCCGAGCCACCACGGTCGACGAGATCCGTCTTCCGAGAAGCAGCTGCTCAAGTGCGCAGTGTTGTTGAGACTTTTGACCCCGCTCCGGAGGGCCTTCCCCTTCTGGACGCTTGTGTGTGTTTGCGTGACTTCTGATGAAGTATGTTGTGCGTAGTTCACAATACCTGGTGATGCTTTCATGTCTTAAAGAAAAGAAAACAGCGTGACTCAGCGGGAGAATGCTCGGCTGACACACAGTGGATCCTGGTTTGAATTTATTCATGACAACACATGTCTTTGTTGTTTTTTAGCTTGAGTTTTTTTTTCCTAGTTCATGCGATAGTGGTTATGGGCGCCGGCGGTGGCGGCAGTGGACAACTATGGCATTGCGCGTGACCGTGTTGTGATCCTATAACAGCTTTTATTCTAAAAACTACTTGCGACTAAATAGTACTTCGAGAGCCATTTTATGAGTAAGATATACTCAATAAACGAAACCAATGTTATGCCTAGTTTAACCGCACTGAAAAGTTTTCAATTTCGTTTCTGTACTTTCAACATCATATACCACGGCCGCGGAATAAAAATGCCGGCGTCTCCACCCAGCGGCTCTAGGTGCACCTACTATCGACGGCGTGCGCCTTGGGTTGAAGCAGCATGAAGAATAAAGTTCGCGTTACTTGAATGCGCACTCTTGAAGTGAATCTGTTGCCGAGTTATGTCGTGATTCTGAACCAAAATACACGCAAACCGAAATGGTGAGAGTATGAAACATCACGGCAAAACCGGAGCTCATCAATCTAGGCAAAACTGTCGAAGTCAGTGCCTTCTTCCCTATAGGGACGCTGCATCGTGTCCCACTCAGCACGTGGACACTCGCGCCCTCTCTTGTCGTCAAGGAACACGCCAGCTGCTGCACATAGGCAGTTTATTTTATATTTTTCTTACGTTTAGCTCCCAAACTGACTCGACACATCAATTCCGCTCGACAGCTTATACACTCTAAATGCTTGCACTGAAAAGTGAAGGCGCATTTTCAGGCGTTCTCTATACACTGATAACTCAGCAGCTTGAAACGAATATTTACTGCACAGTACTTATAAATGCCAAAGTGCCAATGAAAGTAGCATTTGCAGACTCTTGCAATAAAGCCCTCTCGCTAAATATTTTCCCAGACGATCGATACAGCTGTTTTTGTCTTTAGAAAAGAGAGAGACCCGACTAACGACAGATTTTTGCTTGAAGAACAAAATCTCCCTGCCCTCCAAACAAAAAAAAATAACCCGAATGGTTGCTTTACTGCTTGCATGTGTGCGATAGCACCCAAACTGCCATGAGCCAGGTGGCACAGATTTGCCGGTCGTGCTGTAATCCCGGCGCCGTTAACATCATGTCGTTCTTTTAGGGATTTAGAGCACCGCAGACCGTAAGTTGGCCTGAACACCAAACAAGCATATACACTTAAGATGTGCCAGCTGCAAGAAGAAGCGCACGTCATACATTCAGCCATTTTTTGCTCGCATGTCCCAGCATCATCATATGCAGAACACACATTCATACAACTCTGGAACTAATATTTCAAAAAACAAAAACATTTTTTTTGCAAAGTTCTTTTTGAAATCCTTTGCCGTCTCATGTCACATCAGAAGAAGACTTTTAAAGATGGTTCCTCGGAGCATCTCCACTAAGACTGCTAACAGTCACTATGAAGCTTTTTTTTTTCATCTATGACGAATAATTTGATCGAGCTACTTCTGCTGCCCTTTTACGCATTACTTGACGCGTTTAGTATCTTCTCATTATTTAACGCCAGTTTCATCTTAAACGAAACAGATGCAAGAATTCGCCAAACAAGCAAGTTGTGGGGAAAAGATAATTGGGCATTTATCAAAAAACGGCGTAATTTCAGGCTTTATTCTGGGATACTGAAATTAACAAGCAATAGATAACGCAAGGTATTATATAATCAATTATCAGGACTTTCGCTGTGAACGAAGGGACCGTTATAAGAGAAAATGTTTGCTTCATTTCTGTTTAAGGTATGACGAATGGAGATAACTTCTAATTGTTTACATTCAAGAAACGTTGACACTCACGACTCATCCACTTTTACCACATGTCACATGATTTTTATACTATCCGTTCAGCGCTCTCTCCTTCTCATTGCTTCGGTCACTTGCAGCAAGCCCGACCAAGCCCCATTAGGCAATATAACTGATGAAAGGTTGTCTGAGCTCGGATGCTGACCCGAAGGTCACGGGTTCGATCCCTGCGGTCGCATTTCAATAGATGGAGGTGAAATAGTACAGTACCGGGTACTCTGCGACGCCAGTGCGTGTTAAAGACCAGGTGGTGAAAATTACTGGAGTTCTCATCGGGGACAATCCTCCTTGATCACATACCTACCATCTTAGGGCAGGCTAGTAAAGCTTCACCCTGAAGCTCAGACCCGCACTTGGATTTCAATATAAAAGCTTTTTTTGTCTCTCCACTGCGGCGTCTCTGATAATCATATGGTGGTTTTGCGACGTATAAACCTCAGATATTATTAAGAATGGTTGTCAGTGCACATGAAAAATAAATGTAGTAAACGCGCGAATATCGACCGCTAAACTGTCGCCCCGAAACATCAGGTGAGCTTCACGCTGTACGCAACTGGAACGAGGTCGCACGAAGCACCGTATTCTACCGTTCTGAAAGGGGCCCTCCACGGGCTGAGCGCTAACTGGCTCGTTTGTGCCAGCGTGTGCGTGTGTCCAGTAGTGAGTAGAACGTGACAAGCGAGGCAAGAGAAAACGGTCGACACTCATCCGCGCCCTCTGGTGTGAGGACAGGGAGGGCTGACACTCTATTGTTCGCTGCTTCATGTCTCCCTGCTCAGAGCGAAGGCAGCAAGAGTCACGCCCTCGAAAAAGGCACGCACTGTTATTTTTTGTTTCTGTTTTATTATGTGCTTCTTTTTGCATTGAAAGAGGCACTGTTTTTGTTTTTGTAGTCGGGCGCAGACTGCGTAAGCTGTCATTTAATTTAGTCAGCATCGCCATCTGAGGTGAGCGCAATATTAATCAAGAAAGTAGATGAAAAGACAATTAAAATTTATTTTAAATTCAGGGTGGAGGTGGGGCGAGGGTGATAATACTAAAACCTGTATGCGCTGGCATCCTGCAAGTGTTCTTGCGGCTACAGTTAACTTCTTTTTCAGCCCAGTTTATTATCCTTATGGTGCCTGCCATTCCCCACGAATTTGACATAGCGAGAACGCAATCAGAGCACCGTTAGGTCATCTGCAGAAGTGCACGTAGGAATAACACTAAGAAAAACATCTTGGTGTGATTCTTTTCTTTGACTGTTATTACAGAGTTTGAGCACATCAAAAGACGCTTACGTTAGCGTTAGCATGCATCTCAGCGCTACCGCTCAAACGAAACACGTGGCAGCCAACTGGCACGCTGTTAGTATACAACGAAAGATATTGGCACTAACTCAAACGCAAGTACTTCCGGAGCCATCTAGTTATAAAACTATATGCGCTGTAGAAACATCAAGCGCGCCTATAAATCGAGTTGACCAGAAGTCACCACTGCTGCGTCTTCGAGTCGCGTTGGGTTCAGCATAGGTTGCACGGCCCTAAACTTATCGTTTTTATTCGACATATGCCATGATCGAGTATTCTTCAAGATCTACCCTTATTACCTGGCTCAGCTTTAATTCTGGTCGCATTCGACTTATCTTAGAAACAAACGAATAATACGGCTCGCTGTCCCTGTGCGGCTACCTAAAACATGAGCGAACATTGTAGAGAAGTTTTATGAAGCATTCTACAACCCAAATAGACAGTGCTTTTCAAAAACGCAGCTATTTTATCGGCAGTATACATCTGGCGAAGCCTCAATACTCAAATCTAAATCAAGTTCGACAAGTATTCACTTGGAGCTGAATGGTTTTAACAGCGCAGGGTAACGACTACAAAGATTCGAAGTGCATGGCTCTTTCCCCAACAGGCACCGCCATCTTGCCCTACGTACGGGAATTCTTGCGTGCGTTAGCGTTGAACCCTATATTTTAGAAATTGCATTCGTACGTATAATTTGGGACGTTTGGAACATTCAATGCTGACGCAATCGTTATATTCTACCGTTTGTTATTTCCCGATACACCAAAAATATCTATTATCTATCCATCACACGTATAAGGGAGTTTTAGAACAGCGCACCGCGGGCCCTTGCGGTGCGGTCGCTGCCATTGCGCATGCGTCGTAACGCCAGTCGGCGTTCGCGTTTGCGGACCACACGCAAAAAATGCGAAATTGCATGCGGTGATGGCAGCCCACATGTGGCCCGCAAGCGCTGGTTTTGAGGCTACAGCGTCGCTGCAATCCTCCGTTCCGGTTCGCAGCAGGCCAAACGCTATACTAAAGCTCATATGGCGCCCGATACACCCACAATGCCCGCAGCGCTTGCAACTGGTATTCTAAAAGTCCCTATCATGACGCCGCGTACGCTCCTCACGTATACCGTTTTCCTGGGCTACGTGATCTTCTTGGTGTTTTGCGGCAACGCCAAGCAAATAGCGGTTGCTGCATATCTCTCAAGTAACAAACTGATAAAGGTAGGCTGAAACGAGTTTGGAGCACTGAGTGTTTTGTTCTTCGTTATAACTCCTTCCAATCACCGATATGAAGCACGCTTTCCAAACAGTCACTGTTACAAGCACTTTTAGAAGGTAAGCTGGTGAATAACTTTCAATTGGTAAGGTGAGCGTGAAAACACTGTCCTTCGGAATCTTCCGAACTTATAGGAAACAAACGTCAAAATGTTTACGGTTACACGTTCGCTACTTGCGATACTTCCGTCTTACGGCTAACAGCGAGCAGCATATATTTTTACTGGACCAAGAAAGTTGTATGCAAATTTATTATTGAAATGAGTAACTGACAGATATGTATGTTTAGAACAATTTTTTAACAATTTAAAGTACTTGGTACTTTGCTGTGGGAGAGTGGAATGTTGTTCATGTGGAAATTAAGAGGCAAAAGCTTGTGAAGGAAGTCCAGTTCGCTGAACTCTTCGAGCTTAACCACATGCTACCTCGAATAATAGGAATATAAACAGAAGAAAAACGGCTCTGATTAGCCTCAGTACTATACCTATACTTCGACAGTTATTTCATAAAAGTTGAAATAAGTGAGTGAGTGATCACTTCACGCGTGCCAAGAAGCAACGCATCAGCAGGAGTTTTTAATTTTTTTTTCAGCAATTAGTCATCGCAACAACGCTGCCTCCATCTTTCTGATCCGATCAATAAGCGACTACAATTGGTTACAGCTTTAGAAGTCAGCGGTATTTCCTTTTCTAAGGCCGATGCGCACGAGCCTGCACTAAAGGGCGCGTTTTCCCGATTGACGTCATGGGATGGACGGCCGTTGACCCTGCCAGGAGACAACGTCTCCGAGATAAAGAGCGGGACTACTTGTTTAGTCGCTGAGGTGATCGGTTATCGCTCTTTGGTCGTCTGAGCGAGGCCTCCCCTGACCTATTGGGTTGTATCCAAGTATGGTGGCTTAATATGCCACTAAATATTTTACCCATTCACACGTAAGACGCACTCCGATACAAAACAGCCCTGCACGAAGCTGAGAACGATTGAAAACAGCCTCACCGCGATTTTTCAGAGTTCTCGTTAGGGCTTTAGGGGCTCTGCACCTATGGTACACAAGAAATAAAAAAAATGAGCACATCGTTCTTTGTGAGTGGCGCGGACTTAGAAAGCCTGTCACCATGACAAACATAGCCACGCCTGGAAGCACCATAAATTGTTCGCAGGTAGCACGTCAAGTACTTCAGCGATTGTGGAACGGGTCTCCTCGCTCCACTCTGCTCCGTCCCCTCGCTTTCTTGTGTTTCTTCTGAAACGGCAGGAAAAAACATGCAAGCGTCCAAAAGCCATACCACGACAAACTCGAACAAACAAAATGTGCCAGAAATTCAAAGGTCAAGCCAGAAAGGTGGCATAATTTAGGGGTATTCTACCGGACGTCCCTATGCAGTCTCCTTGGTGCTAGACGCGTCGAAACAAAAGGGGTGATGTAAGTCAGGGAATTGTTGTTTCCCGGGAGATCGCTAAGGGCAGCACACTCTCTGCGGAGATAGCCCTTTCCTCTCGCGGAGTGTGGATGGGAGGAAGGACAACACGCTCTACTCCGATTTTATATTTTTTTCTTTAACCTGGATGCCTCCAAGGCTGTTTTGTCGTCCCCCACTTGGCTGAGCGCCGGTCGATGGTTTCTTCTAGATAGGTGTCCACCGTGTGGTGTCGTCTGCCTCCGACCACAGTCACGCCCACACTCAAGTCACGGAGCACAAAAAGAAAGGAGGAGGGAACATGGCGCCGTTATTTCTGCGCTCTGCGGTTGCTCGTCAAGTGGTTCCAAGATTGGGTGGCCGGCAAAGCGATCATGGACAAAGGAGGAATCTGGCATTCTACCTTGCTTTTGTTTCGGATCATTCGTCTTTGCGCCACCATGTCACGGTGTTTACCCATGCCTGGCCTAAATGGAAAAGACAAAAAAGCAGTACTCCTTGCACTTTATTCTCATTGATACATAGCACAACAGTCACTAAAGGCTGATGGTGTGTGCACCCGCCAGCTTGTTGTTTTCGGAGCTCCCTCTAACAGAAAGTTTAACTGGTCGGTAGTCACGAGCCTGAAATAATTAGCTGTCACTCTGTAACAAACGATTAGCCGTGTTATAAATATCAAATTCCCAGCAACACATCACACCAAAAAATAAAAAGAAACCCGCGATGCCAGAATGCGACGCCAACGTATTGCGCAAAACATTTGACCTCATCCCGGCGAGAGCCTGGAGATTGTAGTGCGCTTTTTTTCCCCGTAAACTTTAGTCTGACAGTCTGAATAACTTTCTTCTTTATTCTATTGTGCTTGATTTCCTTCTTACGTGCACTGTCTTCTAGGCATGTAATTGTTCTGTCATAAGTCGTTGCTTCGACTGCATAGTTGTTCTACTTCCTAAAATAAAAAAAAGGGTATGCCAAGCCAATCAGGAAATTTGCTACCTGCAAGTGAGTTGTTTGGCGTTGGTCGTTGGGTATTGCTTTGCTGTAATGGCGGTCATTCAGATAAAATCAAAATGTGTTTTCGTAAGTGGTAATCACCTACAATGCGTAAAAATACTTGAACCATTAGCCTATACGTGACTAGCGGCTGGTGTATAACAAACAAAAAAGGCACGAAAGTTGAGCAACGCACATGATGTGGTACGTTTTACACATGCACATGTATATGTTTACAAGTTAGTGCATACGGTAACATACATGTAGATATATAGAATTGCTAAAACTATGCTCACATTATTTTATTATGTTTTGATGATTCCCCCCACCTCACACCTCTCAGCTTGCTGTGCGAAGCGGACAGCTCACCAAGTATTTGATACAAGGAAACTGCAGTTATTACGCCCCAGGATTGGGGCACTGCGTTTCCCAAATTTTCACTGCCTTCCCACGTTTTTCGTCATTGGAAGGGAACTAACACAGCTGAAGCGGAAATAATAAGATCTTCATCCCACATTGTTCCGGGCTTTCCCCGCAGCTTTTTCCAGAAAAAAAATAAAAAGAAAATGCTGTTTAGCTATGCCGCCCAACTGGCGGGACTGGCCAGCTGCCAAGGGTCATTACGCGCGCACAGGGTGTTTCAGAGCCCTTCCTCCTCGGGGCCTTTTCTTTTAACACTTGCTTCTCGGTCTCCGCTTAAAGATCAAACTGACGTATACAAAACAGAGGTGGTCGGTTAAGCACCTTATCGAACGCCAGCCAACACGAACGGGGAGGCCTGAAGAAAAGATAACTCTTATTTGTAATTCGTATACGCCGCCGAAGCCCCCCGAGTTCTTGAGGGGCTCCGTCTTGAATCAGTAAGGCTAAACTTCCGGGTGGGCGGAAGGCAATAAAGAGTGAGGCAATAAAATAATAAATCTGAAAGCCTTACTTTCATTTAAAAAAAAGCCACGTGTCTCTTTATACTGGTGAGAATAGGAATATTTAAACCAAGAAGCGCCGGATGTATTGCTAAATTTTGCTCGTTGAACGTCGGCTCAGTGGAGCGCTTGCCATGCGTAGAATATCAGCTGAACAGTGACTGTGAGGCATTCTCAGCCTGTCATATCCCTGTTTCCTTGGTGTTCTTGTGTGCCTGTGTTTGAGCACATACCGCTAATAATAATAATAATAATAATAATAATAATAATAATAATAATAATAATAATAATAATAATAATAATAATAATAATAATAATAATAATAATAATAATAACAATAATAATGATGATATTAATAATAATAATAATAATAATAATAATAATAATAATAATAATAATAATAATAATATTGTTCTTGTGCACATAATATGAAGTTTATTTCATCATTTAACGTTATTCGGTGCTCGCCGTTTCATCCAACTTCTTATGCAAGAATAAACCAGCAATAGCGTACTATCACTACTGACCCATTCCACAATTATTATTTGACACTCCGGACCATTTAATTTGACAAAGATAGCATGCATGCCGTAGCTCTAATTAAAACAAGTTGCTCTCACTCACATCTTGATGTAGCTGTATCGGTGCCGTCTGTATTATCAGTAAAATATAAACAAAATGAAGATGGGCAGTGTTCGGTCAGACTTTTTTTCTTGCTTTTTTATGTTTAAATAAACCAATTCTAATCACTGGAAAGGTAAATTTGTAATATCATCTGCGATATGTGTTTCTGAATTGTGGAAAGTTTTTTTTAATGTCTCTGATTATTAAAACTTGGGTCTGCAATATATTTCATATTTACTTTATTCCGAAATGTCTTAGGCCACTGCATAGTTCGCATTAGCAAGGTAGTCAAGCTCGTGTACCGTTAGTGAAATCAAGCTTGATGCTAAGCTAACCATTTTTACACTTGAATTAATTGAGGAATCACTTGTTGTTAATTCAAAATGATGAAATGATATACAGGGTTTTTTTAACAAAAAGGTTAAAGGCAAGTTAATATGCATTGAAAAGGTGTTTTTAAGACTTGGTACGCCATTTTCTGCGGTGAAACTGCCTTTACAGGGGGTTACATGTGATTATGACACATCACCTGCATTGCACTCATCCTCGTACAAAGTGCGGACTTGGGCTAAATAAGATAGACTGGAGCTTGGAATTGCTGCAATAATAATATAGTTATCAATATGGTAGCCTGCCGAGCTTTCAATTGCAGGGTCCTTATTGATTCCATGTTGCAATATCAAACTTTGATGGGCTTCTGGGAGCAAGAAGTTTTCTAAACTTGGATAGTTACAAGTAAATAACCCTATCATAATAATTTAGACTAATAACTATAAATCAACTGAACACCGATGTTATCACATCCCCTTGAAGTAAAGTTGTAATAAACATCCATGAACAAATTTTAATTTTATGCGGGAAGTTCACTCACAATGTTCAACAGTCAATAACTTTAGTTTAGTCATGTTTAAACATACCGCAGGGGTGCCTGCGCAAGTAGGCGTTTGGTGTGTAGCGACACCACGAACCCGAGCTAACGGGGGAGTTTCGACTCCCTCCCACGCCTAGCCGTGCGTGGCTTTGCCGTGTCCGAGGAAAAGGGGATCCTGGGGGTTGAGCCGACGATGGGTGATTGGACCGTTAAGGACCCCGGCAGAGGCAACACACCCCTTTGGCCCCGGCTTCACGTAGACGGCACCCCTGAGCTGACCCACCCAGGGGAATCGGCAGTCGCCTTTTCCTATCTCTCTCTCCCTACATCTTCGTCTTTATCTCTTACTATTTATCTGTCCTGTCTTCTACTCTCTTCCGTTTACTTCCAAACTTCCTGGCGGCTAGGGTTAACCCTGTGCAAATAGCCTACCTTGGTCTAGGCGCATTGGGTTATAGTGGCGTTGTACGGCTGGCGTCTGCAGGTTTCAGCATTTGTAAACTTGTAGCGTCCCCTCGTTGGGCTCCGTGGTGGGTGGCCGCCAACGCTGCTGAACAACAATAAGGAAGACATGCATGGAGCATTCCCACTACTGTCTGATCGTACCGGCTTAAAGCCGGTACACACCGATGATCTCACCAGAGAAGGATTGGCCACCCCCTCCCGTAGGCATTCGTCAATTAACTCACGGCCCTCAGTCTCCACCAGCTGCGGAGCAACTGACCACGGCGGCGGTCAGATCTGCAAAGCAGCAGAGGGTGCTAGGAATCTCTGGATACGGACAGGCCACCATTGGAACTTGAACTTAGCAACGTTTAACGTTAGAACGTTATCTAGTGAGGGAAGTCTAGCTGTATTATTCGAGGAGCTAGAAGGCATTAAATGGGATATAATAGGGCTGAGTGAGGTTAGGAGGACAGATGAGGCCTATACTGTGCTACAGAATGGGCACGTCATTTGCTATCGGGGCTTGGCAGACAGAAGAGAACTGGGAGTAGGGTTCCTAATTCACAGAAACATAGCTGGCAACATAGAGGATTACTATAGCATTAATGAAAGGGTGGTAGGCATTGTAATTAAACTGAATAAAATATACAAAATGAAGGTAGTACAGGCTTACGCGCCTACATCCAGCCATGATGACGCTTCAGTTGAAAGCTTCTATGAAGACGTGGAATCGGCAATGAGTAAGGTGAAAACGCAGTATACTATAGTAATGGGCGACTTTAATGCAAAGGTAGGGAAGAAGCAGGCTGGGGACCAGGCAGTAGGAGATTATGGCATCGGCGCTAGAAACGCCAGAGGAGAGCTACTAGTAGAATTCGCAGAACGCAATAATCTGCGTATTTTGAATACCTTCTACCGAAAACGAGAAAACCGCAAGTGGACATGGAGGAGCCCTAATGGCGTAAATAAGAACGAAATGGACTTTATAATTACTGCACACCCAGGAGTCGTGCAGGATGTGGAAGTGGTTGGGAAGGTAAGATGCAGTGACCATAGAATGGTACGGGCTCGAATCCGCCTAGACTTGAAGAAGGAACGACAGAAACTGATACGCAAGAAACCAATCAATGAGCTAGCACTGAGAGGGAAAGTACAGGAATTCAGAGTGTCACTGCAGAACAGGTACTCTGCTCTTAGCGAGGAAACCAACCTTAGCGTAGATACAATGAATGATAATCTGACGAGTATCATCACGGAGTGTGCAGTGGAAGTTGTAGGCAGGGTAGCTAGACAGGACACCGGCAAGCTTTCCCAGGAAACGAAGAACCTAATTAAGAAACGTCAAATTATGAAAGTGTCAAGTACAACCGACAAAATAGAACTGGCAGAGCTTTCGAAGTTGATTAATAGACGTAAAGTATGCGATTTAAGAAGGTATAACATGGAGAGAATTGAGCACGCTCTGAAAAACGGAGGAAGCGTCAAAGCAGTGAAGAGGAAACTTGGGATAGGCAAAAGGCGGATGTATGCACTAAGGGACAAAGAAGGCAAAATAACTACCAATATGGATAGGATAGTTAAAATAGCGGAGGAGTTTTACAGAGATCTGTACAGTAGCCGAGACAACCACGACCTTAATACTATAAGAACTAGCAGTAACCCAGACGACACCCCACCGGTAATGATAGAAGAAGTCAGAAAAGCTTTGGAGAGCATGCACAGAGGCAAAGCTGCTGGTGAGGATCGGGTAACATCAGATCTGCTGAAAGATGGAGGACAGATTGTGTTAGAAAAAGTAGCCGCTCTATTTACGAGGTGTCTCCTGACGGGAAAAGTACCAGAGTCTTGGAAGAACGCTAACATCATCTTAATACATAAGAAAAGAGATGACAAGGACTTGAAGAATTACAGGCCGATCAGCTTGCTCTCTGTAATATACAAGCTATTTACAAAGGTAATTGCTAGCAGAGTAAAGAAAACATTAGAATTCAGTCAACCAAAGGAACAAGCAGGATTTAGAACAGGCTACTCAACAATTGACCACATTCATACTATCAATCAGGTAATAGAGAAATGCTTAGAGTATTACCAACCACTATACATAGCCTTCATAGATTACGAGAAGGTGTTTGATTCAGTAGAAATATCAGCCGTCATGCAGACACTGCGGAATCAGGGCGTAGATGAAATATATATAAACATTCTGGAAGAAATCTACAGGGGATCAACTGCTACCATAGTGCTTCATAAAGAAAGCAACAGAATACCAATAAAGAAGGGTGTAAGGCGGGGGACACAATCTCCCCAATGCTATTCACTGCGTGCTTACAGGACGTTTTCAGAAGCCTAGAATGGGAACAGTTAGGGATAAAAGTTAATGGAGAGTACCTCAGTAACCTGCGCTTCGCCGATGACATTGCATTGCTGAGTAACTCAGGGGACGAATTGCAACTCTTGATTACGGAGTTAGACAAGGAGAGCAGAAAGGTGGGTCTTAAAATTATTCTGCAGAAAACGAAAGTAATGTACAACAACCTCGGAAAGGAGCAGCGCTTTGCGATAGGTAATAGTGCACTTGAAGTTGTAAAAGACTATGTCTACTTAGGGCTGGTAATAACCGCAGAGCCTAACCACGAGATTGAAGTAACTAGAAGAATAAGAATGGGGTGGAGCACATTCGGCAGGCACTCTCAAATTATGACAAGTAGATTGCCACTGTCCCTCAAGAGGAAGGTGTATAACAGCTGTATCTTGCCGGTACTTAGCTACGGAGCAGAAACCTGGAGACTCACAAAGAGGGTTCAACTTAAATTGAGGACGACGTAGCGAGCACTGGAAAGAAAAATGGTAGGTGTAACCTTAAGAGACAAGAAGAGAGCAGAGTGGATTAGGGGACAAACGGGAGTTAAGGGTATCATAGCTGCAATAAATAAGAGGAAATGGACATGGGCCGGGCACGTAGCACGTAGACAGGATAACCGCTGGTCATTAAGGGTCAACAACTGGATTCCCAGAGAAGAGAAGCGGGGTAGGGGGAGACAGAAGGTTAGGTGGGCAGATGAGATTAAGAAGTTTGCGGGTATAAATTGGCAACAGCAAGCACAGGACCGGGTTAACTGGCGGAACATAGGAGAGGCCTTTGTCCTGCAGTGGACGTAGACAGGCTGATGATGATGACGATGATGATGATGATGATCAGCGAACATCATCAATCTCATATTTCACTACTCGAGCTATCATAGCTCGTTGAGAGTTTTAATGCTAGTTTTATTCCGAGAACTCACTTGGAGATCTTTCTTTAGTGACATCTTCAATAACTTCAGCATTAGTTCGCGTATATATGCACTGCACCATTTGCAGAAAACTTTAGGCCGAGATTTTACTCGCTGTTTACCTGCAGTGAATTCTAAACAACGAATTGCCATGTCTGGCGGTAGCATTGGTCTTTTACTAGCTTGCGTGTCTAACTTTTAGGTTCGTAGAATATTTCAATATCAGATTCCAAGATCAAAAATCTCGATATCATTATTAGGCACGCCTATAGGTGGAGGGTTGAGAAGGTATTTAGCATCAAGCGTTCATTAACGTGCACCAAAAGTTTACGCGTAAACCGACCTTTAGCATTTTTTTAACATCGAAGTGCCACTGCCACAACAGATATTTTATGTGGTACCTTCGGGGCAGCAACTGATCACCGTAAATTCTGTCCAGCAGGGTGGAAAAGGGAGTGAGTTGGCTTCTAATTATTTTGGTGTGTGTGTTTAAAAGAATCGCCCTTGGGGGTGTCAGATGGACGATCGGAGATTGCAGAAATGCCTGTATGTGCTCACGTTTGACAGAGTGCCCTCTAGCTTATACTACAAGAAATGTTACTTTCTACTATTTACAATACGTATTCTCACCTGAAAGTGAGCTTTGTTATTGGTTGGTACCACTTATGGCTTCGAGGGTCCACCATCGGTCGCCCCCAGAAATCGTTTATCCAAAAGTGATGACGATGACAATGGCCCGTGTCGTCTACTCTCGCTGGAGACGTCGGGGTTGGCCACGACAGCGACCGTATCCTTGTGTATACGAAATCACCATCCAGCAAGTTCACATAACACAGCACGGCCACAACACAGGCACACAACGCCGCCTCGTACGCGGTCTAATACCATTTCCGTCTCACGGAGGAGGAAGAAGAAGTGTCTCTTTAGAAGAACGCTTGTTTCAGCGCTCTGTTTCATTTTAGTGAAATCATCGGTCTTTTGAGGTGCCTCGCCTCTCCGTCTTGCGGTGATGGACATGGAGCATGCCAGAGGCCCGCCTGGTCACAGGTCCTCGCACCCGTCAACCACAAGGAAGCGAGCTGGCTCTCCCAGTGACACTGAGGACACCGATCTCTATTCTATGTCGGAAGACGACACATCCGATGGCAGCTTTATACCTGTCCGGGGTAAGAGGGCAAAGAGAAGGACGGCGAATACAGCAGCATCAGCTCCTGCAAGCACAGCGACTGTGCACTCAAGGCCTGCGCGCTGGCCGCACGTCATCATCTTCATGCCCGAAGATCCATCAAGCAACCTACGGCTCCTGAACAGGCAAGCCCTTTCGGTTGCTCTCGAATGTGTGGTGCCACATCAAATTAAGGACGTACGAGTAAACCCAAGGAAGAACATTCTCGCCATAGACGTACACGATGTGAGTGCGCTAGGACAGCTGCAGCAAATGACTGAGCTAGGTGGCATTAAAATGCGCCCCTTTATCCCGATGGACGACAAATCAATTGCCGGTGTAATTTATGACATCGACACTGCCATTCCTAATGCTGACTTGTCTACCCTCATCAAGCCTGCAAACGAGGGAACTGTCATTACGCAAGTGCGGCGCCTTGGAAATACGCGCTGCGTAAAAGTGTTTTTCAAGGGAGATTGCATACCGTCCCACGTTAAAGTTGGACATTTTCGACATCCGGTTCGACCATTCATCCAAAAGCCACTTCAATGTCATCAGTGCTTCAGCCTAGGACACGTCAAGGGCGTATGCCCCAACTTACGACTGTGTCCCCGCTGCGCTGAATCTCATGCTGAAGACGCCTGTCGGGCGACTACTCTGAAGTGCGCCAACTGCAGTGGTCCTCATGCTGCCTCGTCGAAAGACTGTCCTCGAATCCAAAAGGAGCGCGCGGTTCTCAGATAAATGGCCCGAGACAACTCAACACACAGGGAGGCAGCCGAAGTAGTCCGGCGTCGGCGTCGACGTCGGCATCATCGAAAGTCTTCAAAGAAGGCACATTCCCGAGACGCTCCTTCCCACTCTTTAGCGGTTCTATCCAGTAGCGCCGCGAAAGGGCCCACCACCTCTACGAAAGAAACAGAGAAGCCTCCTTCTCTGGAGGAATGGCCCACGCTCCCGACGCGCTCTTCTGCCAAGGAACCTCTACAGGTTGTGGCCACACAAGAGCCATCTCCAACAATAGAGGATTTGCCTAAAACTGATCGTCAAGTGATCTCGGTGCTGCGTTCCCTTATAGAAGCCATCCGAGCGATATTAGTTGACATGAAGACACCATCTGCTCGAAGCGCACTTGGACTATTGGACGCCCTAAGCCCAGTGCTTGAATCTCTCAACTAGGAAGATGGCTACTCACACCTCAACATTTCTTAAAGAAGTCAAGGCAGCATCCGTCATCCAATGGAACGCCAGAGGACTAAAATCACGCCTTTCAGATTTTCGTCAGTTTGTGTTTACCAACGTGTTTCCACTCATCGTCATTTGTGAACCCAATTTGTCGAAACCAATAAGACTATCGGGATACGAAGCTGTCATGTCTTCAACAAACGGTGCGTGCAGCAAAATCATCGTCTTTGTTCGTCATGAACTGACGTATGTTGTGCAACCAATTGCACCTCACGATGACAATCAGTATGTCTGCATCACTGTGAAAAAGAACCAACTCATGTTTACTCTCATAGGCGTTTATATATCGCCGTCAAGTAATCTCGATTTCAGGAGATTAGCGGATATTTTGAGAGTGTGTCCTGCACCATGGGTCCTCATAGGTGATTTCAATGCGCACAATCACGCATGGGGAAGTACGCGGACAAATGCAAGAGGACGCAGGTTAGCAAACATCGCCTACAACTATGGCCTTACTCTCCTGAACGACGGCAGCCCCACTTTTCTTCGAGGGGTGACATACGGCAGCTGTCTCGACCTTGCTTTTGTCTCCAACTCCCTCGCGAGATACGTCAAGTGGTTCCCAGATGTTGAGACACGAGGAAGTGATCACATTCCAATCTACCTTAACATCAAAGGCTTGTCTAGTTATGATCCACGGACGACCATTCGAGCAGTCCAATGGATCAACTTCAAATCTGATATGGAAGATGCTTGCAGCGATGGCCTACAATCTGGGTTAGAGGAAACAATTAAGAGCACAATGCAAAACGCCACTCGCACGGTGACGATATCTTCCACACGAAACGACTTTGATATAGAGTTGGAGCGACTCCGAGCACTGCGACGCCGGGCGGAGCGTCGGTATCGGCGTACAAAACCAATTCACGATCTTAGGGCAGCCAGGAGGATGCAAAAAAAGATTCGGCGTCGCATGGATAGATTAGCGTCAGAACAATGGACAACGTTTTGCCAGTCACTAGACCCTCGCAAGCTACTCTCACACATTTGGAAAACGGTGCAAGGTCTGCGTCACCCTACGGAACAGCGCTTTCCATTCAAAGCGCTCGCGTTATTTCAAAGGAGGCAAGACATCGATGTCGCAGAAGATTTCTGTGCGCAGATCGCCAACCAAGCCACTCGTCCAGATTCTCCAGTGAGAGGGGACGTCCCCCGTTCCCGTGACTACCACATGGACCTCCTTTTTACAATGGAGGAGCTCGAGGCGGCACTAGCTATCTGCAGGCGTTCAACTTCTCCGGGCCCAGATGGTATTCCGTACCGAGCCTTGTGCAACCTTGGGGAAGGTGCAAGGAGAGAACTGTTGAGCCTCTACAACATCTCGTGGCAGGATGGCAATGTTCCTGATGACTGGAAAGTAAGCCGCTTGTTACCCATCTTGAAGCAGGGCAAATCCCCACTCGAACTAACCTCATACCGCCCAATAGCACTGGCCAGCTGCGTAGGGAAGATAATGGAACGGATGATACTAGGCCGCCTGGAGTGGTATCTTGAATACTACAAGATTTATTCGAATTCAATGGCTGGTTTTCGACTGACCGCTCTTCTATTGACAATGTCGTTGATCTAGTTTCGTACGTTCAGCACGAAAGATCCCGTAAGCGACTATCTGCAGCTTTGTTTCTAGATGTGAAAGGCGCTTATGATAATGTACTACATGAAGCCATTTTGGGTGCTCTTGCGGTGGTTGGCCTTGGTGGTCGAGTCTTTCGGTGGATTTCGAGTTACCTGGCTGCAAGATCATTCTTTGTGTTAACAGAAGATGGCCCAACTACGTGACGCTATACTTCCAGGGTTGTTCCTCAAGGCGGAGTTCTTAGCCCGACGCTATTCAATCTTGCACTAATTGGCCTTGCTGAATACTTGCCAAGCACCATTAAAATCTCAATATAAGCAGACGACATCTGTGTCTGGACATCGGCAGTCACACGTCCTCAGATACGTTCCCGGCTTCAAAAAGCAGCAACTATGATTGCCAACTACTTGTTCAAACAAAGTCTCAGCATATCACCAGAAAAATGCGCGCTGGTGGCTTTCACTCGCAAAGCAATGACTCGTTATGTCATCTCAATCTGCGGGCGACCGATTTCTTACACCAAAACCCACCGGTTTCTGGGCATCATTATTGATAGGGAACTCTGTTGGAGTCCGCATGTGAACTATATGAAGAAGCGCCTGACCGCTATTTCTCAACTGTTCAAGTTCCTGGCAGGAAAGACGTGGGGGATGTCAGTAGACGCAATGATGGAGCTCTACAGGGCCCTGTTTCTCGGTTTCCTCTGATATAGCTTGCCCGTGCTTAGCAATACCTGCAAGACCAATGTTCGTGTTTTACAGGCAGTACAAGCCCAAGCGCTGAGAGTGTGCCTCGGTCTGCCCAGATGTACGTCAACAGATGCAACAATTGCAATTGCTGGTGACTATCCGATACAAACTCACATTGTTGTAGAAGTCCTGAGAACGCACATCCGACACTTCGCACGTGCCTCCGGCCATCACCTTGCACTGTTGCCTTCAGAGAGGTGCCAAGAATCGTTCGCCAAAATTATCGTGAAATACAACGATAAACTTCCCTGGGGCTTCACTCATGCATCTAAACCATCCATACTACCTTGGTGTCTTATTCGACCCACAGTGCATCTTAGTGTACCAGGGATCCGGAGGAAATCTGAGTTTTCGTCGCCCGTGCTGAAACAACTGTCTCTTCTTCTTTTGCATGAGAAATATTCAGACAGCATACATGTATACACCGATGGTTCCACGAACCACCAGTGTTCGTCAGGGGCAGTAGTTATCCCAGCAAGAGGTGTTACCATCAGCTTTAGGACTGACCACTTCACGGCATCTACAGCAGCGGAACTAGCTGCTTTGCGCGCTGCACTTTGTGTGGTCAATCGGGAACCACCGCAACAATGGTCGATTTTCAGCGACTCAAGGGCTGCCCTACAATCTGTGCTCTCAGCACTGCGTCGCGGCCCATACGAACAGCTTGTTTTCGAAATTCGATGCCTTCTCCACACTTTACTCGAGAAAGGGCATCATGTGACGCTTCAATGGCTGCCAAGTAATTGCGGCATCATAGGGAACGAACATGCCGATACTGCCACGCGGGCAGCCCTTGAAGGAACACGAGAAGAAGCCATACCACTTTCGAGTACTGCTGCTGCCAGTAATCTTCGACGACTTGCGCGTGAAATCACGTTTTCACTATGGTGCCCACCAAGCATCGATACGAATCGTCAACACCACCTGTCCTCTTTGATGGCTTTCCGCATGCCCACTGGACTCGACCGAAGAGAAGCCCCCCTACTTCATCGCTTATGGCTAGGAGTGGCATTTACAAAATCTTACTCCTTTGTCATAGGAATGGCCGACAACGCTCTCTGCGATGCCTGTCATTGCGAAGAGACGCTACACCACATCCTGTGTGACTGTCCATTGTATGAAATCCAGAGACAGTCACTGGCGTCTGCTTTTGCGCGCATCGACAACAGCCAAATGTCTGTGGACACTATTCTGTCAAGTGCCCGAGAGAAGACACTGCAACAGAAGGCGACGAAAGCTCTGTTGAAATTCCTACGCGACACCGACTTGAACAAGCGACTGTAACAGCAATGTCACACACCGCGAAAGACAAGACTGGACCATGACTGAGTGTGCGCGCATGTGCTGCCGAATATGCTGTTTCTATCTTCCCTCTCTGCTCTCTTTCATCTCCCCCATCCCTCTCCCATGCGCAGGGTAGCAAACCGGCTGCCTATAGGCTGGTTAACCTCCTTGCCTTTCTTTTCCCTCTATTTTCCTTCCTTCCTTCCTTCCGTCTCACGCCATAGTCAATGCACGTTTGTACATTGGAGATACCGACTCCGCTGTCACGCCGCTTTTGATGCCTTTGCAGCGGGTGTTGCCGTCGTTGGAAGTGGGTTGATGATCGGCGCTGCTGTGGGTGGTGGTCTTCGACTTGCGCTGCACTCGATCTGGCTGTTGTTAGTAGTCTCGCGGAACGGTCCAAGTAAAAGCGTGTCCTAGAAACTAAAGAAGCACACATGGGGCTGAGCGACCCTGTAGACGCCCGCATCATGTCCGAAGCGTTGGTAGTTTTACAACGACTAACTTTGTAGACTGTGTCCTGTTGGAAACAGGATTTTCTGTTATGGTTGGGATGACGCGAAAGCTTCGTCATGTTGCACACACCTCAGGACGACTCCAGATACGCGAAAACAACAGACGATTCCTCACCTCTACCCGGCCATCCTCGTATAGCCACCCTATTGATCCACACAATCAACGGAGTTTGATGCAAGGAAAACACGCAGACTGACTTTTCAGTGCTCATTCACACAATACTCCTGAACCACGCTGACGCAGTTGTTGAACTGCACAGACACGCACAAAGACAAGAACAAGAATATCAAAGGCGTAGTGGGGGAATTCGACACTTTCTGAGCTACGTGGTAAGGCAGAACGGCTTGAAGGAAGTGCATTGAAGGTAAATTCAGTTACAACCGTCGCATTGTGCGTAACTCTTGCTTATCTAGCATTCTAATCTTCGGTATATCCATTCGTTCTAGAGTTGCGATTGTCCGGCGGTGTAGCAAATAAGTTGTAGAAGACGACGTCCATCACCTGATTAGGTTGGGGGATTTGAACGTCGGCCACATGCTTAGTTAACCAATGGCGCGATGTGCAGCTTGAGTAACCAAAATTAACCAAAAAACTAAATACACGTAAAGATATTTGATTAACGCTGGCACATTTCAGTGCTCTAGACTACACATCAAATAAGTTTCCAAGGAGGTGCTGCAACCTTTCGGTGATGATCGCCCGCGGCACGGGTTCACAAAAAACTACATATTCCTATTCCTGAAACGTAACCGCCTCTAACAACTCCTCTAACTGAAGAGCCGATGGTAAGGTAAGACGCGACACTTTGATACCGCGCTTTGGGTGCAGCATCAGATTAGAATGAATGGTTCGGAAGGACGCGGAGAGTAAACGGCATGACAGAGCGAAAATTAGATTCGCGCGCCCTCGTCGCCATGCGCGATCGTGTGCGCAGAACGCGTCCAGCGCCCAGGTGGTTCAGCTCGTCCTGATACGAGGGCTCAAAAGTACAGCAACGTCCTGCGAAAAGGGAGACCCCTCGTGTGGTTCCCCGCACGCGCAGAGCAGGACTGGCGCAGGAGCGCTCGATGAATCCGACAGGCGAGAGAGGCCATCTTACGGAAGGTGCACGAATTGTAGGCTGTGAATACCGGAAGCACTCGCTTTTTGGATGCACAGATTTCAGGCGCTGATACAAAGATCCTGTTAGAACGTGGGGTGTGCGTTTTATTTATTTATTTATACATACTGATGTCTCGATTTTGAAACATAGCCGGAGTGGGTACATATTTCAGTTCAAAAAAGAAAAAATTAAATCCTAAAAGTATACAAACAGATGAAGATGTAATATGCATACATAGTTGTAAACAAAATCTTTCACTAGGTGCGAGAACAGATGTCGATGATAATACAGGAAAAAAGACAACCACTAAGAAAATGCAAACAGATTAAAACAAGAAGGGTATTCGTAGTTTCTCAACGAACTCATCATGAGACAATGCGCGAAATGAACCATCCCAGTTGTTCCAAGTTTCAATATTGAACGGAAAAACCGAATATTTAAAACAGTCAACATGGGTCCTGAAAGGAATAATGTTCAATCTGTGGGTTTTTCTAGTGACATGTGTATTAGCGGGTGCAAAAAAGAAGGGTGCCTGAATACCGGATGAGGTGTGGACGATCTTGTGCAGCAGAATTACGCGTTCGCGTTTGCGTCTATACTCCAAAGTCGGTATTCAATTCGATTAAGTGGGAACACCTACTATTTGAAATACTGCAGCACCCAAAAGCTTCGTGACAAGTATTTATTACACACAAATTATTACTTCCTATCGCTAAATTTCGCCAAACTTCTTGTGCCAATTGGCAAGTCGGCTTCAGTTAGCCATTTCATCTTTCTCTTCCTCCTTCAGTACAGTGCTGTTGCAAATATAACAAATACTTAGGTGGCGTGCGTGGCCACAGGATAGCATCATGTAGGGGGCCATGCACGTTGTTAGATAGAGCGACAAAATTATATGGAACATGACCACTGAGACACATGGGAAGCGATTGCACAATTCAAAAGCGATTTCCTATTATAAAGAAACTTGGCTTTAATGAGCATTATTATATGACAAATCAGATGGAATGAACATCGTATATATTAGTTGTTATTCCTCTTGCAAAATCAAAATGAATGCTTAGAGGATTACTTATAAAACGATTAACATACCAGCACTAGCGTGCTCCAGTGAAAGACCAAGGACGGTGTCTAGATAAATAGTGATTGGTGCAGCGGCGCCACTTCGTCACGGGCATGGCACGTATCCCTCTTTCAGTACAATAATAAATTACATTTTATGTGGTATTGTCAAGCAGTAATGTTGTAGAATGCCTGAAGCTGATCCCGTGGAGGGCTCCGGAAATTTCGACAACTTGACGTTTGTCACGGGTCCCGTTAATTAGGGAGGCGATCGCCGGACTGATTACAAGGGCCGAAGTATCGGCCCCCCGAACTACGGGGACGAAAACGTGGACAATTTAGAAGTGGTCCTATTTGGCGCGCCAGCGGACGCCAGCTGTGGCACAAAGAATAAGCCAGAGCCGAGAGTTGATAAATAGAACAAAATGATATTCTCAATTATGGCAGATCAAAACGATACACAAATGTGCACACTCAACAAAAGTTGAATACGATATGTCACCAATCAAACAACGTACTACACGGTACAATCAGCCAGACACTTAAAGAATAAAGAGTTCGAAAACTTATTCAGTCCTATTTCCTTGGAACAAAAGTCTGAATAACACTCTTCCGAGAATCACTCACTTAAAGTCCAGCGCTGTTATTGTTCTTCCGCTGTCCCCGAAGTTTCCTTCCAGGAAACCTCGAGTCTTCAATTGGCCGCTCTTCAACCACCAACCTTCTTCGCCGGTAACACGTCGGCTTCCCACGCGCAGCTGTTGCCACGCGTCTTCGCTCGCTGGCAGTAGACACACACTCCTGCCTGTAGCGCGAGTCTTCACCCCTCAGGTGAAAATCCTCTTCTCCTCCTTCGTCACTGAGGACAAAAGGTTTCGCCCACATGGCGGAAAGACCCTACGCACACTTGCGCAAAACTTTCATCTTCTGCCTACGCACACGGGCACGAACTCTCTTCTTCTCCTCTTTTGTCACTGAGGACTAAAGGCTTCGCCGACGACATGGCGGAAACACCGTACGCACACTGGCGTGAAATTCCTTCTCCTACTTTGTCACTGAGGACAAAGTCTTCGCCGACGACACGGCGGAACACCCTACGCACTCTGGTGCATACTTTCTTCTCTTCTCCCATCTCTGCTGCTCGGTTAAATACCTTCCGCGCTAGATTCCAGAAAATTCTCTACGTTTTGTCGGCGCGATACGCAGTGAAGGCTGGGGAAAGCGCGAGACGGTTCGAGGGCCGTCCGCGACAGATGGCGCAACTCTGCATCACCACGCCCCTTTCTCTCGAGAACCTTCCGGGGCTTTCTCGGCTGCCGATATGAGGAGGTTAGTCGGCGAGACTACGCTTCCGAGACGGGAGGGACAGCGCACCCGGGGAGCCTTTGGATGTTTATATTCTTCTTTATTCTTGACCTTGAGGGGCCTCTCTGTGCTTGGTATCGTTACTGTCGCTAGAATTCAGCAACGCGCGCTTTTTCGGAGCCCTCGTTTGTGACACTGCCCCGCTTTAAGAATATTATCACATCATATTCAAGACCACACAAACGATTGCGAACAGTCACCACACACTTAAAGACTGTAACATAGTCCGTCGCTTATGGCGCGTCACAATCGCAATAGAGCACTCAATGCAATCGCAAGTTGCAGTTCAAGCTCACAACACATGAAATATAACCACAGGTACATGAGTACAACGCTCCATCACATATTCCAAACAATACAAATGTACGAAGTTCTGTCTTTACGAGAATTGTAGAATCCTTTACATCACATCACCGATGCAAACACGTTGACTCACTCGACATACAATTGCGACACAGGATAGTAACAACATTAACACAACATATTGCAGTCAGCACTGCCAGACACATTCCGATTCGACCTCGGCACCTATCCTGTGTACTTTGAGCGGCGCTTGCGCCCTTTCTTGCGGTGCTCGCTTGATTTATTCTTGTTTTTCCTCGTTCTGTTGGGGCGAGCCCTTTCACTCGACGGTATCTGAGGCGGCGTCTCAACCATCGTTGTCACTTCCGACACCGTTAGCGGGTCATAACGTTCAACCGATCTTGTCTGTTTATTCACCAGCTTGTTCATGTCACGGCATTGGGCCTGGCTGGCCAACTCAGTCACCTTTACACTGTCGGTCGGTTGAGGTCGTGCCGAAGTAAGTCCAGCTGCCCAGCACGTTCTCTCTTTAAACACGATCAATTTCTGATTCACTGTCTTTTGTACCGCGGCTTCACCTTGGGCCCGAGTGAGATCCATCACGGGATTCTCCTCCACTGTATCTCGCGGTCGCTGGATTAGCGAGAGCTCTATTTCCGGGTCTTCCACCAGACGTTCGGGATCGCTCGGCCCTCACGCCGCGTCGATGTTTCCGATGATGAGGTCATACAGGGTGGTCGCCATACATAGAGCAGTAACCTTTTCACTGAAGTAAGGGGTTTCAACCTCAATCTGTGCTTCGGGAAGCGTCCCAACCGTATTGTCAATTAGCCAACCGGTTTCGTCCTGCCTGTTAACTTGCTTTCCCGCACCAAATTTCTCCGCACGATAACAATGGATCTACCAGTATCTCTTAGCGCCGTTATCTTCTTGCCCGCAACTTTTCCACGCAGCATCGGCATTCCCTTCGTAACACCGGTTGGCCGTTTTGTCATTACAGCAACCACAATAAAAAGTTTCTCCCCATTTTCAACTTAACGTATTCGTCGGTGACGTTGACATGAACGTTTTTTGGTGCCACTTGCACACAAGAAACCTGGTGAGTTTGACTCGCTCCGTTACGACATGCGTCTGCCTTGTGCCCAGTCTGACCACATTTGAAACATTTTACAATCGTAGGGCTCGTAAAGATAGTTCGACAGCTCTTCGCTCGATAACCCGCTCGGTTACACAGAAAACATCACGGAACACTCTCCGGTGCACGCTTCTTCTGTTCGGGTGCCGATTTCTTGGAATCTTCGGGACACTCCTTCTTGACTTTGGCCAAATTTGTGCCACCTTGCGCTTCCAAGAATTGGTCGGCCAATTCAAGCATGCCTTCAAGTGACTCAGCCTTGCGCTCTTTCAAGTACAGCGACAGGCTTGGGTGGCAACTATTAAGGAATTGCTCTCTAATTAGGAGCTCTCTAAGCTCATCATACTCCTGTGCTGTGCCTGAAAGTTCGATCCATCTGTCGAAACAATGGCTAAGTCGGGCGGTGTACTGCGCAGCCGTCTCGCCATCAGCTAGTTTTCCTGTCCAAAATCTGTCCCGGAAACTTTCTACAGTAATCTAAATCGCTTCAGTAAAGCAGCTTTAACCTTTGCATAGTTGGCTGCATCGGTCAGCGTCAGCCTACCGTACACACTGAGCGTTTCGTCACTCAAGCAAGTACTCAAAGCAGTTGCCCATTGATGTTCCGGCCAATTCTGGCTCCTTGCAATCGTATCAAACTTGTGAAGGTAAGCGTCAAGGTCATCCTTCCTTTCATCAAACGCAACGAAAAGCTTGCTTGGGTTCAAGTGGGAGCCATGGTCTTCCCGTCCGCTGCTTTCAACTCTAGCTTGGACCGGAGTTTCGCTCTGCTGTTGCAAACGGAGCCGCTCGAGTTCCATCTCGTGCTCTCAGTATCGTTCCCTTTCCTCTCTTTCTTCTTTCAGCTGTCGCTCTCTTGCCTCTCTTTTTTCTTTCGCCCTTTCAGCTGCCAGCTTTTCTTTCTCCAGCTCCAACTTCAATTGCTGCTCTCTTTCTTCTTTCAGCTGTCGCTCCTTTGCCTCTCTTTCTTCTCTCGCCCTTTCGGCTGCCTTCTTTTCTCTCTCCATCTCCAACTTCAATTGCTGCTCTCTTTCTTCTTTCAGCTGTCGCTCCTTTCTCTCTCTTTCTTCTTTCACCCTTTTAGCGGCCAGCTTTTCTCTCTCCAGCTCAGCTGCCTTTTCTTCTTTGCCCTGAAACTTGGTACGAAAAAGGCGGAGAACTTATCGCCACGGGTCTACACCCATCGACGATGAAAGTGAGACTAGTTGAGAAGGTGAAAAAACTGGAACAAAAAAAACTGAAGAATACATTTTTTATGCAGTCGTAATTTTATGTGTGTCAAAGTTAACTACACATTTACTTTAGGCCTTAGCTGGCACTAGGCATGGTTGATTGCCTGATTTTTTTGAGGAGTGCCCTAAATGGGGGTGTAACTGGAACGTATACAGGCAATTTGTTATCCGGACTTGTTCTGCGCATTGCCGGGTCAACGAGGCAATGTTCACTATTGCGGGGTGCTTTTCTGCGTACCTTCCGTACTTCATTTACTTCCCGATATGCTGCTCTCCGGTGTGACATTTCGGAGCTGAACTTGGTCACAGAATGTGTAGATCGCCGCTCCTCTGACTTATTCCCTCAACCTATTCCTCCACTGGTTCACGCCCGGCGTGCCCTCGGCCTTGGTGACGGTGAATTAGATATTCTAAACACCGAGACGCTGCATTGAACGGTTGTCAAAGCATTATTCTGAAGGCTGCTGTCTCGCTGCAGTGGTTTTCCACGATTCAAAAATTGAATTTTTAAACTATTAAACTATTATGCTATTGTGCTCGTGACAGTTGTGTAAGAATTCCTTCCGTAAATTTATCGGTGTAGCCCCGCCGCGGTGGTCTAGTGGCTAAAGTACTCGGCTGCTGACCCGCAGGTCGCGGGTTCGAATCCCGGCTGCGGCGGCTGCATTTCCGATGGGGGCGGAAATGTTGTAGGCCCGTGTGCTCAGATTTGGGTGCACGTTAAATAACCCCTGGTGGTCGAAATTTCTGGAGCCCTCCACTACGGCGTCTCTCATAATCATATGGTGGTTTTGGGACGTTAAACCCCACATATCAATCAATCAAATCAATTTTTCGGTGTATATTGCAAGTAAACTGTTTGGTTAATAAAGCAACTTTGTTTCTCAATCTTTCCTGTTGGCCTGCCTTTTTTCTCGTGAACGCAATGAGCGAGCCATGAGTCATAATAAAATTGTGTACTTATTAAGGTTCGTAGAAGTCAGCAATTAGGAAAGTCTCAGTTTCGTGCCTAGCAGGGAAAATGCACGACGGTGCTACCGCTACCGGCTTTGACGTCATACTTCATTTTCTTTTTTTATTGTTAGTTGTCCCTCAATACGTAGATGGCGATGGTGGCGGTGAGCCGGTAACTACTGGATACATGGGCTTCTCTGGAAGTTACGCTAACAGTTTACATATACCTTGTGTTGGATCGCACTAGGCTGCCACGCTCGGTTGGCGTGCCAAGCATGAATACGGCAAAGATAAGACATGTGAAGCAGCGTGCAGCGAACGGAGGCCGCAGTAGGCCTGGTGAATCAGGCAAAGCATGCATGAGACGAAGATGGCAAAGTCGTGGAATCACATGTATTGCGCGGCTTTGAGGTGTATTCAACAAATGATTTTCAGTTCTGCCAAGGCCTTCGAAGATTCCTACTAAAAATGGGTGAGCACAAGTTCTTGAATCCGTTAGGCATTAATTTTGCATGAGTGCATCAGTAAACACAGTTTTCCGCAAGCCTGACTGACTGACAAAATCACACAGTAGACCAATTTGTGATGACGAGAGCTTACTTGCTGCTCACAAAGTAAATGTTTCATGAAATATTTAAACGCGTATTGAATCGGCTACAAAGTATGTTCATACTTTACTTTTGGCGTATAGTTCAAGCGTTGTGAAGTAAGTGTAGCATTCTTGTTGTTCATCGAAATGCCTACAGCCAGCTTGAAACACTGCGGGCCTCTTCTTCTAATAGCGTCAATAAAATAAACGTGATAGACCCACTGGTGCTTCGAAAAATAGTTGAACAGGGAATGCACTGGAGCCAACGTTGTGAAATGTGGGCATTTTTTTCTTAAGAAAAAAATGTTCCGCCTTGAAGAATGTCGCCTGCCGAAAACAAGTCAACTATCAGAAACACAATTCTCCGGCGGCAATCGCAGCTTAACTACTTCTCGTGGCTTCATGTCTCCATCTTTCCCTGAACTCCGGCCTTGTTTGGTACTCCAGATGTGAAAGAACTTATATTGGCTGACATAAAATACATGATTCAGTCAAGTACGACACGACCTCCTCGTCTATAGTAGCAATTATTGAATGGTTTCTGATATTCTTGAATAATTGTTTTCTCATTATGTGCATACTTTTGTTGTGAAAAAAGACAGTTTTTGCAGATTGATTCGTCACGTTCGTGCATGTCTGTCTTGGTGTGACGTGTGTGATTAGAAAACAAAACTTTAGTTTTACTTCTTCTGACCGAGTTTCACCTTATTTACAAATCAATCACCTTTTGTTCGTCCACTTCACAACACGCGAGCAACATTTAAAAATGTTTAAATTAAACGAATGGCAGCGTTGCCTTAGCGACTATGGAGAAGACGTTCAAGAGAGCACGAACAGATTCAGCTTGCTTGCGAAAAGGGAAAGGAAAGTTTTCGCGAGAACCCCTCTCCGCATGTAGACCGGCCCACTAACGGCGACATAGTCGTTGTGCCGAGAATAAAGTTCGTTCTCTCTCTCTCTCTCTCTCACTGCCTCTGAGTTAAAGAAAAGCTAGTTTTATGGATGCAAGTCTAGTAAAAAAACAGAGGAAAATTACAGTGGTGAGAAAACAAAGACGAAGAAGAAAAAGCTAAAAAAGAAGAAACTAAATGTCCCTTGCGTCTCACAACTACGCACAAGCAAAATATTTTGTGACATCTAGAAGTGTGGCAAGCATTGATCAAGCAGGCGATTGTTTGCGCTGATACTTGCGACGGCAGGGTCTCTTGATGACGGGACCTGTTCGTCTTCTGGTGTGACATGCAGAAATATAAATTGATCGATTGTCATAACACACTAGCTGGGGGTATTTATTGCGTGTGCCGCAGCACATTGGAGAGGGTAGAAATCTTGAAGTAAGAATTACAAGAACGAAACAATGCGTATGGCACAAAAATGCCTTAAATGTTTAAAAATTGTACCTAATGCACCAACGTTGGACAACGTAAAAGCAAATGTATACTCGCTTTATCACGTGCTACTGTACAAAAACGCGTGGTGCTACTAACCGCGTT
>WOVY01011987.1:0-7500 GCA_013436015.1 Rhipicephalus annulatus
TTGAGTGCGGCCGGGCACGGCATGGTGTTCGTCAAGACGTCGAAGTAAAAGACGCTCCTCTCTTTTACTCAAGCCTTTGCGATGAAGGCCGTGGTCAGATTGGTAGCGCTGCGAAATCACGCAGCACTACCCTGGAGGTCGTCCTGGTAAGGGAGGCGAGTGGGAATGCCCGCTGAGAGAACGTGTGGGCAACAGCATCGACTGTCTAGTTCTTTCTTGTTCCATGTGAGCTAGGTTATACGACGAGGTACAGGAATTATGTGCTAGTCACAACGCTAGGCGCATGCGCGTGAATGGTTTTCGCAGCACGAGCAGTCGTTCTTTTTTCTTTAGGGGTGAAGTTTCTTATGGCGTCGCCCGAGCGTCCCCATCGTAACTGCCGTTGGCACATACCCGCCCCTCGTAATTCTTCAACCTGCCATACAAGGCGGTACCTGTACTATACGCTGAAAAATGCCAATGGAACGACACTTGAAGGCCTTACCCGTATAAAAGAAGGATTGACGTCGCACGTACGAAAGGAGAGAGAGGGACGATCGCGCGACTACGATCGCGTGTTCTTCGGCGTCGCCGTACGCCAGGGGGCGCTCTATAGTACAATAGATGTGCCGTCCTGGCGCGCGCGCATTCAGAGGCTCGGCGATGGAGGATGGACAAGGCTGAGCGGCTTGCATGCAGGGAACCGGCGGCTCGCGCTCGAGGCAGAAGCGCGCTGTGAAGTGGCGGCGGTGCCACGAAGACCCTGCAGTACGACAACGGGAGGCCGAAGTGGCAGCGGCGTGCAGACCCAGCTTCGCCTTACTCTCTATTATTCAAACCGTGAATATTCTGTCATTTTTTCTCAATCAAGAAACTCACTAGCAAACCGCTGCCTGCGTACTCTTACCTCTCGCGGGCAAGGGTGCGTTCTCGTTACCTCCGAGGATGAAGTTCCGCGGTCATCGCAGAAAGAGCGTTTCCCTAGTCAACGCGCACCGTTCGCTTTCGCTCACCAAGCGATGAGCACTTAAACAGCGGTGCCCACTCTCTAAGTTCAAACCAATCGACCATCACGAATGTAGCAGCAGCAGACGACAGTACAAGCCCAGAACCTAAGGTGTCTCAACCTTAAAATGAAGGGACACATGGCAGACCTGCAGCTTTACTTTTCTATTCTACCATCAGGCTGGGCCTCACCAGTGTGGAGTTTCCTTTAATTTCTTATTTGCTAGGAACAAGGGCAACAAGAAATGAGCCGTTCATGCATTGAGTGCCTAAGATTTGGTTCTTTTTTACAGAAATGAAACATGGCGTCGTTGAGTAAGTAGCTACTTATCACACGCTAATTACGATTAGTTATCGCAACTGGCTTCAAGCTAAGAAGTATTTTTTTTCTTTCTTTAAACTATAGACTGAGTGTTTTAGAATTAATTTGAGTAATCTGATACATTTGCCCCAGAGCTCTAAGCATTTCGTACTTGAATGGAATATACGACATCAGTGGGCTCCGAAAAAATATACGTCTTTATTTCATTGTAATAAAAACAAAACAGAGATTTTAGCCAATTCGAACTCAGCTATTACTGGTACTGGGCCTCCTGACGAGGATTCGAACCCGTGAGCACGTTGTCATCGACAGACGGTGATGCTCATTGTCTGCGAAGCAGCAAGTGTACTTGAAGGAAACCCTGTAGCAAACAGGCACTTTCGCCCAGAAGGAGAGCTCACAACCGCCGGTATGCAATTGACTTTCCCCTCCGTTGTGCGTACAAGGCAGGGAGAGGTACCAAGTTACGTCTCCGATGCTGCGACGTCTTACAATTTCTGACCGGGTACCACACAACTCGTCCTACTCTTCGTTTTTTTCAGCAGTCTCGAACTCTAACACCCTTCAGTACCCCTAGAACTTTTGTTCGACCAGCTGTGATGGCACATCGTCGAATAAAGAAAACAAAACATCGCGCAGCTACATACAACACGATTCGAATTCAGCCCGGCCGGTAGAACATTGTCCGGGTGGCGTAACGGCTTGTTTTCTCAAAGACCACAGCTGAGGCAACCTACGCACGTGCATTTCAGAGCGTGGGGGTAGGGGGAAACTCTTTTTAAGTACTATCAAGAGAAGCTAAAAGTCACAATTTATAGCCTTCGACTCTGAAGTTGCCGAATAGCGCCAAGCCATAGCTCGTAGAAAGCATACTCGCCTATTACCGATGCGGAAAAGAACAAAATGAACGGCCTCAGTGTCCCTCGGTTACGTATACGCACTCTTCTGCCCACTCGGGGAGGCGTCCCTTTTTCCTTTGCCGTCCCAACGATCTCACTCTTCGCTTAACTTAGGATGAGTTTCAGTATTTACGAGAATGGTCATTCTCACTTACATGTCCTTACATTCAAGTTTCATCTGTACAGTGGGCATCTCCCACTTTCCATCGTTTATGAAAGTTACGGGACGACGAATGGGCAGGTAGCTTCGAGATACCGCAAGATTGACGAGTTTCTCACAAAGCAGGACGACTAAATATTAGTACCTGGGGTTGTGTGTACCAAAACCACGAATGAATATGAGAGACGCTGTAGTGGATGGCTCTGAAACCTTTGACTATCTGGTGTTCTTCAATGAGCACGGGCCTCTATACCATCTCGCCTCTATCGAAATGCGACAGCCACGGCCGCGCAGCCGGGCAATGAAGGGCAACATGAGCAGATAGTGTACCTTTAGAGACCCAACATGTGTAAATGGTGTACCTTTCAGAGTATCTTTCAGAGAGACATGGACATTAGGCAGACGAAACGCTGCCTCGACGCCTGTCTAAGGGTTTCTCTCTATTCGAGCAATGCCGTTCAATACTCCAATACGCCGCGGGTCGGCGACCTTAGCCCAAGCTGGCTCTCGTTCAGCTACGACTGTGAGACCAATTGCTCTCATTCTGCTCTCTCACCATTAACTACTAGAGCTACCACAGGCATATGTATGGCCACAAGGGTTTCTTTAATCACTCACCATTAACTACTAGAGCTACCACAAGCATATGTATGACCACAAGGGTCTCTTTATTCACTCACCATTAAGTACTAGAGCTACCACAAGCATATGTATGACTACAAGGGTTTCTTTAATCACTCACCATTAACTACTAGAGCTACCACAAGCATATGTATGACCACAAGGGTTTCTTTAATCACTCATCATGCACGTTAGACGTCGGGATGGATGGATGGATGGATGGATGGACGGACGGACGGACGGATGGATGGATGGATGGATGGATGGATGGATGGATGGATGGATGGATGGATGGATGGATGGATGGACGGACGGACGGACGGACGGACGGACGGATGGACGGATGGACGGACGGACGGATTATTATATTACGGTGTTTCAGTGCGTGGGTTTAGAGCGCCGCGGGCTGCTCCCATGTAGGGGCAGGAAGACCTTGCCCCTTGGCCACGTCGCGGGCCCGATGGACAGCCCAGGGCTGTGCTTCAATTTCCGAGCTGCGTAGAGCTCAGTCCCGCTCTTTCTTAGTGACCCTAGCCACCGGTGCCAGGGGGCAACCCCTAAGCGTATGAGCTGAACTAGCTGTATCTTCACAATAGCGACACGCATCGTGAGGGTGCGCGTCCGGAAAGATTTTGTGCAAGAATGCCGGGCATGGGTATGTGTCTGAACGTGACCTCTCATGCTTTGAGTGATTTGTGCGGTAGTGGCATAGCTCTCTTATGGCGAATTCCACTCGTCGAGCGGGAGCAAGTTTTCTTGCTCCAAAGCTAACAATCCGCATTTCGCTGGTAGAGATCCGGAGAAAGTTCGCATTTTCCACTGGTCAACATGGGTGCGTCAACGTGGTGAATACGTCAACGTGGGTGCGTTGACGTTAAACAGTGTTTTAGCTGTCAAACATCAAAAAAACAGTGTATGCTCTCTGATATCATTGTACAGTGAACATTTAACTACTTTTGCAAGGACAAGCTTCACTTTCGTGTTATACTGATTTTTATCACAAAGAGATCAACCACGTTTTTTTTGCAGTGATCGGTGAACCGTGACAGCATCGCGATGTCACAACTTACACCATACCCATATTCTTGTTTGCACGTACCGTTCAAGTCCTTTTGTTAACCAGTGCATTTGTACTCACCTGAACTGCAGTTACTAGTGCCTTATTAAGTTCCCTGTGTTCTCGCAGTAGACTGCACATAATGCTCTTAAGAGCTCACAGTCGGAGCTCACATAATGCTCTTAAGAGCTCACGAACGGACATACGGCTGGACATACGGGCAGACAGATATACGGACGGACGGACGGATGAAGGCAGGCAATTCACGGTTTAACGATAAAACCCTCTGAAGCTTCACCCCACTCATCATCATACTCCGTGGATATGCTATGATTTTTTACTAGCATACGCTGCCTGCGTCGGCCATGCGAGGGGGGAGGGGAGCGACAGTTTCGTAGGACGTGTCTGCCTGGGCTGGCACAACACTCAGCCCGAAATGCGAGGCATGGGCATGCGCAGTGGGGCTGTGGACGGTGCCACCGCCGACGCCAAAGCACGCCATCATGCAACTAAGAAATGCTCCGAATTTAAAAACAGTCGACGGCTACTTGCTGTGCCTAAATGCACTTCAACTACTGCGTACACATGGCAAATAAATAGTAAATATTTGTGAGTACTATTAGTCGATAATTTTCTTCTTACCTCTTTCGTATCAATGATGATTATATGAGTACTATTCTTATATTATAGATTCTGGTACGCTCGAGATCATGAGGGACTCCGCGGGCCTATAATGTCTCAGCGAGCAAGACTCGCCGGTCTTTTGACCTGCTGTGCCGACTATAACGTACGTTGTTGCGTTAGCGCACTGCTCGACGCTGGTCAGCCAGCGCCCAAATCTGGCTCATCTGCTATGGACGATAATCTGATGTCGCGCATGTACGTTGATATGTTTCAGATGCGACGCATCTCTTTGACTCACGTGTGTAACGCCATACGTAAGTCCATATGAACACGTCGCAACGCATTCGCCTTGCCGCGGGTGTTGGAGCGGCGCCAAGTAGGTAAAGTTGCAGCCCCGCTGACGTCACACTCCCCTCACATGCTTTCCTTGCAGGTGCGCTCTGACGCAACGACGACTTGCCTGACGTCACTCTTCCCCTCATGCGCAGCACGCTTGCCACAGCTCCCGCAGTTGCCGGCTCCTCCACCCGCTCCAAACACACTTCTCTCTCGCTTCACCCTTTCCACCACCCGCAACGTTCCACCACACGTCGAGTAGAAACACTATTTCGGCTCGTTTATTTCCGATGAAACTTTCACAACACCTAAACCACCTACCGTGTCTGCGTTTCAAAAGAAACGTTTACTCGAGTCAATGGTACACCAAGTTTCGCTTCAAACCGTTCTTCCAGCAGCAGCGTCGACGCCAATTTCAACTGGGTCAACGCCGTGCGCACCGCTGCTGCTTCGCATCACATCAGGGTTCCCTTCGGGGAGATGGTTCAGAAATTTTCCCTCCCCCTTCTGTTCATGACGTTTCTGCATAAACGACTACAGATCACGCCATGGCGCCCTTCTTTTGTACACGTTCCTTCGATAAACATGCCACATTAAAAAGTATGTTCTCCCTTCTTGCGGCGTCTTCCTCTCCTGGCTGGGAGCACAACTCGGCCAAACGCAACAACGAGGAGGGTGGCTTAGGGCCAATGGCGTACTGCTTTGGCGAAAATAAATGTTTCCAGCCCGTAGATAAACTTTTACCTTAGTCGTTCCTGTACACATTCATCCACACAGTGATGAGACCTCCATGGCCATCCCCAGTCTGCTGGGGATGGCCAGGTCATCCACAACCACATGCACATGCCAGTGCATGATTAAGTTACACTTGTTGGTTCCCTCACCGAATGTCTAACTTCACTAAACCATTAAAAGTAATCGACAAACGCGCTATTAGTGGACGTAACGAGCACTAAACCAACTGTATTTGGTGGCAAAATTCAAATAAGCCCAAAAAACACGGCAAGCGACCAGCAACTTCTGCAAGTGAGCAGACAAAAAAAAACGAAAAAAAAACCGAAAATCAATCTATTATAAGCGGGACTGGCTACTCAGCCACCGTCTGTAAGGCATAAACTGCCCGTGACCCTAGTAGACCCAGGAAGAGTTATAGGGACGGAGGTTGGATGCATTAAAGAAGAGAAACGATTGGCCCCACATCTGCATGTAACCTGCAGATGTCGTCAAAAGACGATATTCTTGCGTGTGGAGAGAGCGAACGAAACGTCTATTTGATGTTCTGCGAGAGAAATCGGTTAATGGTATTCCGGAGGCGTTGCGTTAGAGCGCCTCGAGCGTGCAGCAGAGCCGAACGAGAGCATCAAGTCACGTCATACGTGGGACATGTGTGTCATCTGGCAGTTTCTTTTGGAAAACAAAGCGCGTGGCCGTGCGCGCCCATGTCAGAGGTGATAAGGTGTAGAACGATGGCGACGGGTAGGTGCCACCACCATCTCGTCTTAGCAAAGCGTTGGAAACATTCCCCGTTCCGTGCAAGCTTGCATGGTAAGCGCAGCGTGATAAGCGCTACCGTTCTTAAAATTACTTATGTATGCCTTTCTATAAGAGAGGCATATGCAGAATATATGCGTGTTGTTATGGTGCCTAAGACATGCGCAATAATTGCTTTTTAATTGACAATTGCACAAGCATGAACGCTCAACCTTGAGCAACATTGGTGGTCGCTGCGGATTGGGTCGGCCGTTTCAAATACCCGATGCCGGTAAGAGTGGACAGACAAATGTACAAACAGACAGACAGACAGACAGACAGAGAGACCAAAATTTTTGCGTCGAAGGTACCCAAGAAAGGCTATCGTATTTAAAAGTGGGCAGCGATGGAACGCACGAAGCCACCGAATCCACGCTTAGTAACCCCACCGCAGATTGGGTTTCTGGCCGAACCTGTGCGCCCATCCTAAGCGCACAGGTACACTGAGAGGCCCCGCCGCCCACCGACAGCAAGTCTTGACACCCACTGTCTCCCTGAGCCATTCCAGCCGAGTGTTTGTGGCACACGGCCATGAGTCAGGTGATAATCACTAGATTATTTGGGTTATATGTGTTTGGGGAGTCATCTATTGCGACAACTTTGGAACACTCGGAAATGAACACCGTCTTCAGCGTTAGCGGCAACATAATTCATAAACGCCGATGCATTATCGGCCAAGATGGAAGCACATGAATAACAACAAAAGGTCGACATGCGCTTGTGGAGCGACTAGCGAGGAAGCCGCCGAGCAGGTGGCATTTCTATCTCACCCTCCTCTCCCATTTTCTTCTTTTTTTCCTGATTGTCTTTCTCAGCCTTTCTATCGTCTTCTTTCATTTCTTTATATATCTGTATTTCTAGCTTCTTCTTTCTCTCACTCTCTATATCTACACCTCTTTCTTTCTCCTTGTCGTTGTGTGTTTCCTTCTGTGCTGTCTCACTCTCGCCCGTCGCTTTCTCCTTGACT
>WOVY01011987.1:12500-75000 GCA_013436015.1 Rhipicephalus annulatus
CTCACTTCTCTCTCCCACTCACTCGCTATACTACGTTATACAAGGCTATGCTGTGCTTCATTCCTGACGTGGTTAAGACGCTCGCCTTCGAATAGTTTGTGCTCTGGGTAGAATCTCGCTTCGCGAAGAAATTTTCCGCGTGTGATTCTCTCTTTCTCTCTCTTTGTAGTCCGCGTCTCCTCCATCAGAGTTGCTGCATCTCTAGCCGGAATAAATCGGCATTGGTGCTTGTGATCGAAGAGAGTGACGCGGAGAGAGCGCCAGCCGGTCATGATGGCAAGTTTTTTGCTCACATCGCACGTGTATAGAGCGTCCGAGGTTCTAGTGCATTCCAGCAAGAACTACGGCGAGCTGCGGAAGCTCTCCTTTAAAACGGAACTCAAGAGAAAAACAATTTTTCGCGCATTCATAAAGTACAACTTCATAATCCGGAAAACACCACTCGTGGCGCGACGAGACGCTTGATAAGCGCGAAAACGCCCGAAAAGAAAATTCGGGCGGAGACACCACCTTGAGATTCCCGCACCAAACACCATGACGTCATACATGTTGAAGGCGTCTGCTGAGTCCTACGTACCTTCAAATCGTTGAAAACGAAATACTGTGCATTTTTATCACATGCGCGTGCCGTAAACCTAGAATATACTGATTTTCACAAAATTTCAGCGAGCGAGTGTCACGAAAAGAAACTGAAAATACATATTATTATTTTGACGTTACCCGCGGAGGTTTTCGCACCAAATTAAAAACGAATGTTGAGACTTCATTTTCTCAGCTAATAATGAACCTACGATAGTGCAACTTGTGTATTTAACTTCTCAGACTACAGTTTATCAATCCAAACTAAGTCACTTTTTCTCTTTAGGTGTTCTTTATAATGTTCAGTTCAATTGAGAATTGATGCCAGGCCCACTGCGTGGTATCATCATCAGTTTATCAGCAGTTATATCATCAAGTTAGTTTTCTGAATGAAACTGATCTTGAAAGAAACTGGACGACTGTCACGTATATCGAGTAATCTTCGCAACTTGTATGATATGCAGGCATGAATACTTATGGATTGCGCAAAGAGTGCACGGTTCGATTTCCCACGCACTACATGGCACTCAAACATCATTAACAGTCAGCAGAAGTTACAGCAGGAACCAAGTCACCAGGTGCGCATGTTAACTAACACGTGTGGTTGGTACTTCACCACAAGAAGTAACAATTATGAATTAAAGCAGTGGCGAACGGAAATTCACAATATTAACAAGGGGGGACACAAACCAGACCATGACACACCACGGTTGAGCTTCTAAACGGCGTGGCCCCGTCATGTGGCCATGATTCGTTGCGCCGCATGCATATTGCCACCTACTCCTAGTAGTGAGTCGTACGCCAAGGCGAAGGCTCACACTAGTAAAGAAAGATGTGCGTGCGTCTCCCCGCTCTGGCGAGCAAGCCTAACCGGCGCGCTTGGTAAGAGCCCCGTTGCTCAGACCTCAATAGACTTTTCTATACCCCTGGAGCGACATGACAATTGGTGGAGGTGCTGTGTAGCCTCTCACAGATGTTTCAGACCCCTCCTGGAGGCTGTACCACAAGCCCAGAGTGCGTCAACACTCCCGTTCATCGGAACAGCCGCAAGATCAGGAGATTACCATTCGAAACGGACGTTACAGTTCACACCAGTATGACGAGCACGTCCGTTCAAACCACCTCAACAGGTGCGGAAAACCCGACACCGACTCGGTACACCCTCGAAAGTCCACAGGTTCCGACACCATTTCATGGCACGAGCTCAAAGACATCAAGGACTGGCTAGTCAACTTCTAGCGCATGGCTACCTTGAACAAGTGGAACGACGTGGCCAAACTACGGCGTGTGCACTTCTACTTGGAAGATGGAGCACGTACGTGGTACCTGAACCAAGAGGAACAGACGACATCGTGGCCAGAATTCGGCCACCGGCTGCTGGATACTTACACAAGTGCTGATCGCCACGAACGAGCGATCCAGGCCGCATCCAGATGCCCAACGAAACTGTCATGACCTACGTGGAAGATATGACGCGCCTGTTCCGACCGGCTGATCCGAAAATGACAGAGGAGAGGAAGTTGCGTCAACTGATGCGGGAAGTTAAGGAGCAGCTTTTCGCTGGCCTTGTACGGAGCCCTTCGAAAACAGTCGCCGAGTTTCTGTCCGAGGCCGTCAAGATGGAAAAAATGCTTAAGCATCAATCCACCCTGTATGAGCGGCTTGTGAACAACACGTATGCTGCTCTAATTCTCATGGCTATTGGGAGCAACACCGTGTGTTTGCGCGACCTTATCCGCTCTATTGAACGCGCGGAGCTGAAAAGGCTGCTGCGTCACCACTACGTATACGTTGAGTTCCATTGCAAGCATCCTCAAGGACGAGCTGCACCAGGTGCTTCGTGACCCTGTGAGTATAGATAACACTACACCCGCCCCGGCTGACTACCACTGTGCGACCTATGCGAAAGACTTGAAGCGCCCCGTTTCCCCTTCCCCACTGTTCAGACAACTCCTATATACGGTTTCACTTCAGTCGGCGCAGCCGCTCTGGTACCACGAGAACACACACATGCCGCCACCCTTCGTTTACACCAGTCATGCGCATCTGGCCGAGCCACCAGCACATTACATCGACGACCGACGCGCATCACCTCGGAAATCTAATGTTTGGTGCACTCCTGATTGCCAACCTCAGTGCTTCCACTGCGGTGAAGCGGACCATTTTTACCGCCAGTGCCCATACTGGCGCCTCGGGCTGCGGAGCATTTCAGTACATTCAGCGCCTCCTCCGTATGGCCAGCGACCCCGGGACATTGAGGACTACCTGGCTCAACAGCGCATGCCACCGCCTTCTGGACGGGAGTCGCACTCACCGTCGCCGAGCCGCTTTTCATCTATGCCCCGGCGACACGCTGGCGCATGGTTTCCAAGTCCCCGCCGAAAAAACTAACGAAAGCAACCTTTGGAGGCGAGCTCGCTGGCAGTCGACCTGTTGAAGACCTCCGATCGACGCTAACAAGCAAGGGTGTAGATTCAACTAAACAGTATGTGCGGCTTTCTCTGGATATACCGGTGCTGATCGACAGCTATGCAGTTGGTGCTTTAGTGGACACTGGGGCTGACTATTCGATACTAAGCGGCAAAATTACCACACTTCTTAAAGAAGGTAATCACGCCCTGACATGGATCCTTGGTTCGAACGGCTGGTGGCCACACCGTCTCTCCGCTTGAAACGTGCACGAATAGAGTTCGAGTATGCGGTTCTACTTTCGTAGCAAGTTTCCTTGTGCTCCGTGATTGTTCACGCGACGCCATTCTTTGTCTTGACCTCCTTCAGGAGTATGGAGCTGTCATTGATCTCTAAGAGCATCGCACCACCTTCTCAGCCGACCAAGCAATCGACAAGCAGGACGACCAACATCGTGCCGACCTTCTTCGTGTTTTTGCTGAAAGTGTAACGCTCCCTCCAAAAGTCAGTTTTATAGTCGACGTCACATGCTGTGGATTGCGAAACGGCGAATCGATTGCAAAAAGTAATTTTGAACACCTCCTGAATAACGGTGTTTGTGTGACTAGGACTGTCATACAGCTCCGTGATGACCGATCTTAACTGCTGTGTGGTTACAAATAAGTTTCAGTAACCAACATCGACACCTTTTTCTGTGGCCCTTCGTTAGCGTTTGTAGGTGAGCTAGGAACCGTTTCCACCTGCTTGACGTCGGACGCAGTGAAGGCCGCCGATACGTCTCTAAGCAGCATTGATATTAATTCTGACCTCTCACCAGAAAACCAAACAGCACTGCGGAAACTCTAGCTTAAGTCATGCTTCGCTACTCCCTCTAAGGTGCACCAGACTTCGATGTGCGAAAAATACTGCCACCTACTCGTAGTGGGTCGTATGCCACAGTGAAGGTTCACACCACTAAATAAAGAAGGGTGCGCTTGTCCCCGCTCTGGCGAGCAACGCGCTTGGTAGAGCCCTGTTGCTCAGATCTCAATAAACATTCTCTAGAACCCTGGAGAGACGTGACGCCGGAGGACGTCCGCACTATGGCTGTCCTTGTGGCATGGTTTAGGTCTCCAACAAGAAACATAGCCAAGCTATCAATTAGAAAGGCTTTGACAGCGTGGTGCGATGACGCTCTACTACTCTTGAAAGCGAAGCTCGAGTATCACCCACGTTTTTGCCGATTTCCTATGAGGCCATGCTCTTTATTCGGCTTATGACTATCCAGACTGACGGTGGCCGTGCCACTCAATGCAACGTATTGAAGTGCCCATGGAGTTTCTCACAAAAGTACCACGAGGAAAATGTGGCGCCACCGTTTATGCGAATTTCTTAAGGGGCCTCGTTGGAGCACTGGAAATGACGGTATATGCGTCAGCGAGGCTTGTGTTGGCTGGTGTTGAGCGAGGCTTTGGCTCAAGAGTGAATTACTGCGTAAATAAAGCTTCTCTAAAACGAAAAGTTTAAAAGCGGATCTCATCCACGCGTATGTTATTCTAAAATAAAAGTCCACTCACCTTGACGGCACAACCAAAGGGCGAAAGAAGGAAACAGACGACATAAAGTGGCAAAGGGAACGCTCGCTTTGTCGTCTGCCTGCCAAGTTTAGCAGCCATTCGTTACTTCTTACGCTTCGTAAAATTCCACATTGATGCAAGAGGTTCCGGTGTTAAATAAAGCACAGTTCTGTACAATGCCAAACAATAAGCTTATTATGTGCCCTTTTAGTATTAAACAACCATTTTAACGTGCAACCAGAGACGTCTTCGAGGTACAGATGCAAGTCGTTCAAAGCTCATATATCCCGGCATTCCCTTGCATCCAGCAGCTCACTAGCGCCAGATTTCCTTCTTAGTAATTTTGCGAGAAACTCTATGGAAGTGCCCGTGCAGCGTGACGTAACTCCAATCTTTCGAAAAACTTACAACCTTTATAAGGAGGCTAAGGAGAGGCGCTTTCAGGTCCGTTGTCTCAAGCCAACCTTATCCTTATCTCTCGTTTGTCTTATGTTTTTGTTCACTCTACGTGCGTTATAAGGGCGCGAGAACGGCAAACTGGTAAGAGGTAACCAAGAGATTGGTTTGTGAATGCTGGACTATACTGTGTTTACCGAATGCACTAAGAGCCTTCAAACCGATAAGAACAGCGCAAAATAATAGTAAGATCGCTTCGCGAATTCCCAGAGGTAGGAAAGCGCCATAGGTCCTCGAGACCACCGATAGCTCATCCTCGATGTCGGAACTGGTCTCTCTTTTTTTCCCTTTTCATGCAAGTACTTACGCACTTCTGACTGTACACTTCTGACTGTACAAGGTTATACTACATTGTGTCCAGCAAAAAAAATAATAAGCCCTTAAAATTACAGATACTCGTTGGAGAGGAGTATCTGATATTTCCAACAAGTATCTGCATCCTAAAGAGCCATGGTAGCTAGTCAATGAACCTCGATTCCACACCATCTGTACAGAATAAACTGCCCGTGACCCAACTTGATCCAAATACAGTTGTAGGAACGAAGAACGGACGCTTTAAAAAGAGAAAAAGTGGGCAGCGATGGAAGGCACGAAGCCACCGAATCCACGCCGAGTAACCCCAGTGCAGATTGGGTTTCTGGTCCAACCTGTGCGCCCATCCTAAGCGCACAGGCACACTAAGGGGCCCCGCCGCCCACCGACAGCAGGTTTTGACGCCCACTGCCTCCCTGAGCCATTCCAGCCGAGTGTTTGTGGCACACGGCCATGGGTCAGGTGATGATCACTAGGTTATTTGGGATATATGTGTGGTGAATACATTTGGTCATTGCGATAGCTGAGGACTATACTGGGCATGAACACTGTCCTCAGAGGTAGCGCCAACGTAATAAACGCCGACCTGTCATTGGCCAATCTAATTATTGGGCAAGATGAAGATACACAAATATTTTTTAAAGGGCAGCTGTTCTTTATCAATGTGAATACCGAAGAAGCTGTAGAGCTGGTGGCGTTATCTTCTATTAGCGTTACCAGGTTTGGCTACCTTGCGTCAATACTAGTACTTTGTAAGGCCGCTGGCGGAAAAGACGCCTTGGCTACTTTTGTTTTCCCTCCCTTTGACCAATCGTATCAATATCTTTTATGAGGTTGCGGCCGCTGGTGTTCGAATATACGGTACCAAGACATAGCTGTCAAAGCGTGCTTTCAACTAAGAAAATCAAATTTGGCACTTAGTTATGCAGATGACTGCTAAGACAAGGATAGCACGAAGGCCTAAGCAGACGTCAAGGTCAATTGTGGCAATAATTGCCTAAGTATGCAAAATTTTGGCAGATCCCACGTACCATGTGAGGGAGAAAGAGAGAAAAAGGATATAGGAAAAGTAGGGAGGTTACCTAGACCAAGTACAGCTTGCTACCCACACCTTGGAGATCGACGTTATGCGAAGCATGTAGATGGAAGGTAGCCGTGTTGCTACAACTCTTTGACTAACCTGCGTAACGCTGTCCCTCCGTCCGCACCACTCCCCTGGCCGCAGATGTTGGAGCGGTGCCAAGAAGCTCACACCCTCCCAGCAGTGCGCAGTGATGTTTCTCTCCCTCACCTAATTCGCGCTTGCCACGTATGAGCTCGCTCGCTTCACCCTCTCCGTTGCTCGAACTCATTCCTCACGTGGGCATCATCTCACCCGCGCCACCTCTCTCCATCTGTCGGCGAGAAGCCACGAGCCGGCGGGTGCGCACGCTGCGTGCGCTTCGAGAATCTCGCGGCGCCGACAATGTGGACAACGTGCCGCTGCTTGCCACGCGATCACGCCCACGGGCGGGACCCCGTCGCGGCATGCTTCCCGCTAATGTGCGCGTACCTTTCCCGGCTGTCACCGGCGTTGCGACGGTTAGTGAAGCCGATCGCGTTCGACGAGGCGCGATCCAAGGAAGCCGAACGCAAGTGTCGGCCGTGGAAGACCAGCGACACCGACGAAGCGCGAGTCAAGAACACCGATCGAGTTTGAAAATACAGGCGGCACGCGGGTAACACCGACGAGACGCGAGCCAAGGAAGCCGAGCGCAAGTGTCTTCAACGCGTCCCGCCTCCCGCGCGTCCGCGTTTCAAACCAAACACCGTGCGCACTGCTGCTGCTTCGCATTTCATCAGGGCTCTGTTCCGGGAGATGGTCCATAGTTGTTTTTCATTCAGCGACACCTTCTGAGATGATGCAAAATATATGTACAAATGTTGCACGCACAAACATGTTGAACAGTCGGATATGTTTATATAACCAGTTGTTTGAACTTGCTTAGCGATGCCAACAGGCTTAGAGTTTTAGCAACACCAGAAGCGATAGGGTGATATAAGCAATGGTGCTCACGTTTATAAAGCTTAATAGCCAGATTGACGTTTCACAATTATTAGAGTCTATTTGAAAAGTAGTTCTAAGACCTGGCGTGGCTTTGCGGCAGAATACTTGGTTGTCACGCAGAATGTTGGGGTTCGATTCCTGTTGGGACCGTGTTTATATATTATTTGCATTTGTACGACCAACACTGCCGATATTAGCTTTTGCTTCTCACTCTCGCATTAAAATTACCCCTGTGTGTTATCGCCGTTCCCGAGTAGACACTATATGTCATCACCCGTGGCACATACCCGCATATCAGTGGCACATACCCACCCGCGGGTATGTGCGACTGCCTGGCGGAAAACTGACAAGTTACGCGAAGGAATTGTGACATTATTCGTGAGTCACGAATTGACCAGCGCGTCATATTCGTCAAACCGTCTTACCCTCCCATACTAATTTTGGTTCGGGCCAAGTCAAGGGGGTGGTCACGGGAGCACCTAGACGTAAGCGGCTAGATAGATAGATCGATACATAGACGGAAACCACCAGGACTGCGCGCAACGCGCGGCACAGTCACAGCCTAAGCTGGAAGAGTGGCCTTTCAGAAACTTTTAAACACTCTTTCAGTTACTGCTACAAGCACGCCCGCAGGGTACCCACAACACCATATATCATAATTCTTGTGCAGCCATTCACTCTGCCATCCTACGTCATTCTTCGGTGAAGCGTGATACCCATTACACACTTGCAAGAAATTTTAGGCAACTTTAGATACTGTGGCTGACGAAGATGGAGTATGTCTAGCGCTATCGTAAATGGCTGTACTATCGACCACCCAGTTCACTGCGCCATTCGCATTTTGTGACCCCTGGCTGTTCCTCGGCTGCTCTAAACGCTTTATTACACACTTTATTGCGATTTTTTCCCGACACGACGCCAGCCTAGCATCAGATAACGCGGAGTTCTGAGCATCGGTGTAGCTCAGTGGCAAAATACTGGGCTGGCACGCAGATCGCAAGAAATAGGCAAAAAAAAGTAAATGAAACACACCAAGGACCCAATGGGATTCGGACCCGTCTCCGCTGCATCCCTCCCCAGTATTCTACCACTGAGCCACGCTACTGCTTGGAACTCGTTTCTAAAGTGGCCTTAGGCAAGATTGATGGCGGCAAAGGAATCGCGTTGATACGAGTAATAAAGCATTTTAGAACATCAAAGGAACAATCAGGCGTCGCTCAATACGAATTGTCTAGCGTGTGGGTCGTTCCATACTCCAACCCATTAGAAATCTTGTTCTTTATCACCTATTAACTGTGGTGCACTCCCGCTTTAGGCACTTTTTTTGGTTGTCATCAGCCACTACTTAACAAAATTGCACAAAATTTCCAGCAAGTGTGTAGCGGATACGATGCTTCTTCATAGACTGACAAAGGATAGCATAGTGAATGCTGGCCTACTACACAAAAGTTATTTATGGTATAGTACGTACCCAGCAAGTGAGCTTGTAGTAGTTACCCAAATAGGGTTTAGAAAAGGCTCTGAAAGGCTGCTCTTCCAGCTTTCCTTGTGAATATGCTCACACACAGGCCTGGCATTTTTTTAACCACTCTAAGCAGCTGCTACAAGCACATGCATGGTACCCACTATGCCTTCAATCAACAAAATTTTGTGTAGAGGGGAAGCCTTTACAATGCCATTGTCATTCTTCTGAAAAGTGTGGTACCCATTACACACTTGAAAGACATTACATACACTTTGTTGATGGTGTAACTGACAATGAAGAATCATGCCCGAGGCTTTTGTAATGGGTTGGAGCATTCAACGACCCACTCGTTACGCAATTCGTATTGTGTGATGTATGTTTGTTACTTCCCCATTCTAAAACCCGCTTTAATGCACATGTTAACTTGATACCTTACCAGACATGAAGACTGCATGGGGTCAGCTTGCAAAGGAGTTTCAAGCACCGGTGTAGCTCTGTGGTAGAGTATAAGGATGCCACACAGGGGACCTGGGTTTAATTCACATTCTGTACTACGGTGCCGGAATGGACCACTGTTATAATCTCATAACAGCTTCCACTGTAAAATACACATTTATAACCTGCCCACTTAAGCAGGTCCTCTATAATAAATAAACAATGAAAAGTGCACCGCATCCAGGTTGCTTGGCAATCGTCCTTCCTTCCTGTGCCCGGGTTCACGCTGCAACTAATTCTTCATGACTTGCCAACAAGCCCACTACGCAACTCTTGTTGCAGTTGGCATTCTAACACAGTTTGTAAGGACCAATTTTACGCACGCAAGCATCACTTTCTTAGCAGCATGGTTGAGGAGTTCACCTGGTATCGAAACCGGGCTAGCGATTGAGGAGGCGATCCGAACAGGGTACTATCACTACCACGTTTCACTTTTAAAAACGAAGCTCGAGCATCTCCCTCATTTTCTTGAATAATGACAAAACATTACGAATGCGCACAGATATTTTTCACAACCAACATACTCACATTGTGGACTTCACAGGCTCTATATAGCGATGATATAGTGTGAGAGCGAATAAAGCAGAACTACTCAGACAATATCGAGAAAATTGGGGAAAATAGCATTTCGTCTCGTGGCTCCAATTAAACAGGGCAGCGGTTGAAGTTGATACATTGCTTGCAGATCGTAGTGGAGTGTACTTATCTCGTGATCGTCACAGAAGGCTTGCGAAGTGCAATTTTTGTTTTGAGCACAAAAAAAAAATTCATTGAACAGCGGGAAGATTGTGGGAAGTTTCCCACTGTTTCCCCTTAAATGCACAGCACGTCAGTGGAAGATTCCAGTGTGTCGTCTAGCACGATGCTTACATAAGTCATAGAAGTGCTTGTCATATCGCTGTATCGATCTAAAACTTCCACCCCAACTTTCAGATCAGGCCAAGGGGTTTCACCTGTGAAATGCTATCCTCGAGGTTGGCGAACTCACTCATGAGTCAACTAACTCACACTCAGCAATCGAGCCACGAGTCTGAGTTCGGGTAAATAATGCTTTGGAGAGCTAGTTTGGAGAGAGTCCGATTGAAGAAAATTTTCGTGTGTGTGTTCCGCTCAGAAAAAAATTGGCGAGTCTTAGCCCGAGTGAACCCTAAGTGCAAAATATATTGCATTAGCGAGTCTGGGTGAGCTCCTCAATTTTGGCCGATTTTTGCCCTCGAATTGAATTTTTCCATTTTGCTGTGTACATACACATGCGCAAATACAAAATACAAACACACATGTAAACATACATAAAGTTTGTTTTTGGGGGTTGGAGGGGGTGTCAACCAAAGAAGATTCTGGCTACACGGGCCCCTCGGCCATCCTCGGATATTTTCCGCGTGGCCTACCATATGGCCTGCACACCCTTTAGACATCTGTTTGTTTCCCCTGATGGCAAGCGCCAAGCAGAAGTTAGGCAGTATATAATGGGGAGTTTCAGAGAGCTACCGAAATATGGTACCCAGATTCAGTAAGGCTGTGCGGTAGTGCTCCTTTTCAGTGAAATGCACCCCAAGATGACATGTGTCTCGGACAGCACTGAAGTAGTAATATCAGTAAAGGATAAGCACAGTTTTGATGCACAACAGCAGGTTGCCCTAGATAACAAAAACTGCGGCCTCACTGTAATCTGCCGAGAAAGCAAGAATGACTTCACTCCCATAGGAATTTCAACAACCACAACTAGGAGTCGGACCACTTTCTTTGCAGCAGAAAACTGGAGGCCAATAAACTTCAAGACATATGCGCACTTTAAGTCGAAGCCTCTTTATCCTAAGCAGCTGCTTGCATTTGACTTCAATTGGAATAATTCCACTGCAGTGATAAAACTGCAACGAAGCATTTTGTTTACCCATGAAAGTTAACACTGGCTGTTCATAAGCAGTAGTAGTACTCTTGTATTGCTACTACATTTGCCCTTTACAGTTTTGCTAAGAAGAAATGTCCTATCCAAGAAATTCAATCTGGAGCAGCAGCAAAGGCAGCGGCAAAATGTGACACTGTAATCTACCGCGATGCACTGAAAACATTCTCTTGTTGCCACTGCTTCCTTCGAAAAATATAGAATTGAAAACAGCGCCACGTGACTTACGCAACCGAACTTCAATACAGATTCACAGTATCACAAGATATCACAGAGATGTACTTTTCAGCTGGTTGGAAATTTTTGAAGTAAAACAGCAGACCAGATGAAAAGAAAGACGTGCACAAGGTGCACTGATAACAGTTGTTAGTGTGCCTTGTATACGAGACTTTCCTCTCGTCTAGTATGTTGTTTCCGGTGCTGTTTTACTGTGACGATATCAGCAGCCCTGTTGCGATCGCATGCATGCATTCCAACATAATTTTATTAAACATTTATTTTACTTCTATGAGAACGCCACCTGTGGGAAACAGCAGAGAAGGAATAGATGACGAGTATATGTGTGTGTGGTTGGTGGCGCACTCCGTGGGCAGTGTTCTAGGGCTGGACGCAGCTGCCGTGGCTGGCGTGGTCTGCCTGGACAGGTCAATAGAGGTACAGCCACCTCCCACGCTTTGAACAACATGTATATGACTTATGGCATTACGTTTCACCGTCATCTCGCTCAGTCACCAAAATGACCCTTGCCTTCACTTCCTTTTTGGTGGATCGACACCAAGCTTTTTGGCAACATCATCCTGAAAAAGTAAAAAAAAATTGTGCGAGCAACATAGGTTGCTGGAACTATGCAGCATCTCAGCTTATGAAGGTGACTACTATACCAGAAACTACTGTATTTACACAATCGTAAGTCGACTCGAATGTCGGTCGACCCCCTGAAATCGCACAACAAAAAAAGCCAGAGGGGGGGGGAGAGCTCGATCGCATTTCATTAAAAATTTACAATGTATCCAAAGAAAATGAAACTGAAAGTGGCTTCAGAGCAGGGTTTGAAAGCTGTGTAGAAAAGAGAGCTTTGCGAGAATATGTGGGGACCATTTTTTAAAAGACCTCGCAAAAAAAGCTAGTGCTTGATTGTAGATCGACTCTCCAACTCAGATTTCAAAATAAGACAAAATGGGTCGACCTACAATCGTGTAAATATAATAGGCAAAAGCTTAGCATTCTAAAACTACACGCAGGAGACACAATGTTAATGGGAAAAAGTCTTCAGATCTCTGCTCCAGAATAAATTTGGCCACTTAAAGCACAACATGCCCAAGTTTTTCACTATACATTTCACAACAGGACCTTTACTATGCACATACCCAGAGCCCTTTGACACAAACTTTTTTTTTCTTATCTGGGGGAGAGGGGGCTGGGGGAGCACAGTGACGAGATGCTCAGCAAGCAGCAGCGGTTGAGTGTCATGTCACGAGTGTCATGTTGTGGCCTTGACTTCCTCTTCTATTACGAACATATGATCGTGAAATTAAGGATGTTAGAGTTCTCGAAGTACATTTTACCAGTCTAAACAGATTTGCTGTTTTACTCGAGTGTCTTTTCAAATGTTGTATCGCATCAGCCTACAACCATTACTTATTACATTATTACTCTAACTCTATAATTTATTATTTGTCTCTATTGCTCTAACTTAAGTGACTGTGAAATAACCATTACATCTAGATAAACAAAATGCTATTATGGGATGATAAGGCGTGATAAAAGCACACACTACAGATGGCATCTGTCTCTGCAGTTATCCTCCGCATTTCTTGGAATGCCTGCTCTAAGGAAAAAATCTTTCCCCCACCTGAAGGGGAGCCCTGCACATGCCTATGCCAGTAACCAACCTATGCTACTTAGTCTTTTGAACACATTGTGGCAGTTGCAGAAAACTATTTTGGAGAAAGCAGTGCCTCATCAAGCAACACACGTACTGCTGAAAGCAAATGTTTAGTAGGATCGGAACTGCATGCACACGTTATAACACCTGCAATAGTGTCTGTACGGAATGCATAAAGTATGGAAATGCATATGTAAATAAGTGGGCATGTAACTAGCATGCATACTTGAACGTCTTACACTGAAGGGCAAGCACCACTACACTTGCAACAGGCGAAGGTTAGGACAATGCACCCTCTTGTGCTTGCAGCCTTCAAAGCAGCCATAGCAATCATAGGCTGTGAAAGAATGTCTTAACGTTTAACATCAGTTTGGAAACTTCTGCACCTGTGAATTGCTTACTAGTCTGTAAAGTCAATGGGAATATTCATAACACAGTTCCAGCCATCCCACACATTGCAGACTACAGCGTGGCTCAATTACAGCATGTGGTAGTGAAAAAAACACTTTCAATTCAATCGCATAACATACCGCAAACTGTATCTGGTTGACGTGGTAGCGAATTCCACCCTGAGCATCACATTTGGCCATGTGCTGCCTCTCTGGGTCTCCGGGAACCAGGACCGAAACACCTGGCGTCGCCTGGTAACAAAAATGCTCAATGTGTGAGACATTCTGCACGGCAATCAAGACCACAGCAAGATATGAACATAATAAGCTCAAATATCAAACATGTACAAGGGGCAAGGTAGTCTGCACAAAGGGTTCTTAATTCCCACAACAAACCATCCTAAGACCCTTACCGGTTCCTGCGACCGTGCTATGTTCATCAAGTCTTGCATCCGGTCTTCAAAGCCGGGGGCAAACGCTGCTGGGTTGATGGCCACAAAGCACTGGCCCTGTAGGAAAAGTGGGCAACATCAAGTCTACGGTCACAAAAACTAGCATATAAGTTCTTCACATTAAACATGTCATGAGTGGAGCCTTCCTCGCTAGATGCAATTAATTGTAGGCCATGCAAGCAAAGATGGATTATAGCAACAAAATTACCCAATGTCATAAACAGCTCAGGAGAGGTTCTGGATTTCTCTCATAATAATCTTGTTCACAGAGACAGCAGAAGCCCGTTGCATAATCAGCTCCATCACCTCAAGAACAAGTTTTTTGCTTAATTAGCACGCTACACACCTTTCATACTTGGCAGTACTGACACACTGAGAAAAATACAACTCAGTAGACTCATTAAACAGAGCCTGAAATAAATGGGAAATCATGTGCCATTCAACAGGAGTTCAATTTGCTGAGAGATGAACAGGTGCGTAGAAAGCAAGCACAACACCAAAGATATTTGTGGCAATAAACATTTTTCACATTTGTAAAAGCTAACATTTCTGCAATGCAGTTAGCCCAAATAACGGAATTTAATCAATCTTTCAAACGTGTTCAAGTGCAGTCGACTTGCACTATGATGCTGATAATGTAGACTTGGTTCCGTTGATATAAACAGGCGTTATAGACCAGCCCCAGCACGTGTAACTAGGACCTCCTCTCTACTAGAAGCCCAACCGGTGCAGTGATTAGATGGGGGGAATGGGCAGCATAGACAAAAGCACTTGGAGATTATGAAAATGGTCTATTGTTTCGTTTAGGCAGCAACACTTCCATTAACTGAGAGCCTATTGACTGCAAAATTGCAATGCTTGCTCAGCATACATGAGCAGTGCACACTGTTATGCAAGCGTTGGCAGTGTCCTTCTCATAGCAGTACATTGCCACCGATGTATATGATGCTCACAGGAAAAATTTTATTTTTCTTTGCTGTGAGTTCAATGCACAATTGAAAATGAGGGGAGAGCACAACATACAGGCCAACGTAATCATGAACAACACGCCTGTGCAGGTTGAACCAACATAACGATGGTAGTAAGAGAGCATAATAATTGATGGAAATTACGGTCATAATGGAGAACTCCAGAAATGTCGACCACCTGGGGTTTTTTTAAGGGGGGACGCGGCACTTCGGGACCGAAAATCAGCCAAAAAATCGAGTTTTTGCGGACCTTCTTTTCGCGTTCCCGACATCATTGCGCACCTATTTACAAAATTTCATAGCCGAATACCATCAACTTTTATCGTTATTCAACTTTAAAAAACCGAAAACGGGCGTCCTGCCCTTTAAATTGAGGGCGAATAGCGCAGGTTTCGGCTCTACGATACGCGGGAACTACGCGCTCGATCGGCGCCATTTCGGTCTTGTTTGAAAGAACGCGTTTTCAGCTGTTTTTTTTTTTTATTCAGTAAGCAACATTGAGCGTTTCCCCGGCTCGAAAAACGGGGCCTCAAAGATGAAGAGCCGCGCTCACTGCCATTGGCTAAACGGCGCACGTGACTGAAATGGCCCTTTCCGGTTGGCTGGAAGCTCGCGGCTTGCGCCTGCATACGCGACCCGACGCCATTATGAAAGGGTTACCGCTGTGACGCCTCGAAATCGGCAGAGCACTCTGAAGCTTCTGATCGTATCGCCATGCCTGGAAACGCAAAAAAGTATCGGACCGTGCACGCATTTGGTCGCAGGAAACGCAAAGGTCGTGGGAGAAAGTCTACGAAGTCATCAGAGCCCTTGGTTGACTCCGACGAACGATGTGTCGACGCTCCGCGGCCGTTCAGCGATGGTGCGACCGAGCGCGTTGCCTCCGACGACGATGACGGTGAAGCGAACTCCGGACGACTACGAATCGACGCCAAGGTGGTGACAAACGCCGAAGTTGAAGAAAATCATGCCCGGGAGAAAGCAACGCTCGACTGGCTTTCATCGGCGCCAGCAACTGCACGGAAAATTGACTTTTTCACCGCGAGTTGTAGAGAGGAAACCGCACAGGACTCGGACCACGCTGCTCCTTATCTGCTTATGCATCTAGATATCCTAAACGCGATAATGGGTGCCTTGTGTTGCAAAGCCTGCCACGGACCGGCTACGATCGTCAGAAGGGATCGGGACTACGGACTTGCCGTGAAAGTGCTAGTGCAGTGTGAAAGGTGCGGCGAGATCGCGAATGAATGGACTTCGCCCCGCGCGAACGGCACGAAAACGTGCAATCCGTTTGAAGTAAATCTTCTCGCTTCGAGGGCGATGGTGGCTACCGGCAACGGCCAAACGAAAATGAACGATATTTTCGCAACAATGGGCATCTCACACCGCGGTATGCACCACAAGACGTTTCAGCGGCATTTGAAGAACACGCTGGCACCCGCTGCAACGCGAGCGGCTGAGTCCGCTATGAGCGAATGTGCGGAAAAGGTTAGAACAATTTATGATGACTTGTGCTTCGGCCACCGGGGCAATATTGCCGTTAGCTACGACGGCACGTGGAAGACGCGAGGCCATTCTTCCCACATCGGCGTGGGCACAGTTATCGAATTATTTAGTGGCTACGTGTTGGACTACGTCGTTCTTTCCAACTTTTGCCTAGGCTGCGAGGTGGGCCCAAAGCCTAGTAGTGAGGGCTATCAAGAATGGAAGGCTAACCACAAATGCCAAAAAAATACGAACAGCAAAGCGGGGCAAATGGAAGTGGAGGCAGCTCTAATTCTATTTCAGAGGTCGCTTGAACGCCATGGCCTGCGCTACACAACTATGCTGTCTGATGGAGACTCTAGGACATTTTGCGCCATACAAGACGCCAAGGTGTATGGTTACATTGACGTGCAGAAGGAAGACTGTATTAATCATGTACAGAAACGGATGGGCACCGCATTGAGAAACCTGGTGCAGAAACAAAAGTGCGATGGGAAAAGAGGCCTTGGTGGGAAAGGCAGGCTCACAGGTGAGCTGATCACCAGGCTGAGCACATATTATGGCCGGGCTCTGAAATCGCATGAAGGTGACGTGGGCGAGATGCAAAAGGCTGTGATGGCCACATACCGCCACGTCGCCTCCACTGATGAATGCTCGGACCACAGTCTGTGCCCAGCTGGTGAAACTTCATGGTGTCGGCACAATGCCGCAAAAGCAAAGGGTGAGCCCGACCCCAGGCATGCCTACAATCTACCGAAAGACGTGGCAGAGGCATTACTACCGGTTTATACCCGGCTTTCGGAAAGAGCCCTGCTTCAGAGGTGCGAACGCGGCAAAACGCAGAACTCCAACGAGAGCCTACATTCGGTAATCTGGAGTTTGGCCCCCAAGGAGCACCATGCGTCCCTGTTCGCTGTTGAAGCAGCTGTTGCAGAAGCAGTGCTGCACTTCAACACGGGCAATTTGAATTCTGCAACGGCAATCTTAGGTGAAATGGACATGAATGCGACAAGTACTGGTGCCAGGAGAGCGAGAGAAAAAGACCACCGTCGCAGCATTGTCTCCAACAAGAAAAGAACAGCCTCATTGGAACTCCGGAAGCTAGTGAAGAGGAGGCATGAGCACAGAATGCATTCAGACTATGCTTCTGGTGCGTTTTGAGGTTGTCTTGTTGCATCTTCTGCAATAAAAATGTGTGCCCACGTTTTTTCTCGATTTCTCAAAACGACAATTTTCATGTGCTTCCCATTATGCCGGAGCAATATCTCTTGTTCTATCTGGGTTATCATTACGATTTCTTTTTTGTTTCGAAGATAAATGCAGGGGATGTGTCGTAAAGTAAGTTTTATTGTAATAATTTTTGGAGAAAATTCTCTAAATGGATCTTTTGTTTCAAGTGTAGATGGGGAAATTTTTCATGTCATATTCAACATCCCACAACTTTGCTTCGAAATAGCCCAGAACAATGATTTATACTTTATTGCACACTGTGAACATACCGAATTGGTTCTATAGGTTGCATATCAATATCCAAGTTACAGTTAATTAGCTAATTAGGCCTTAATTGAAAAAGTCGCAGTTCATTATATCTTTAAAACTAATTGTCACAGCAAGAAAAGAATTAGATTTTTGAAATCAGCAGTAAAATCTACATAGGCTCTCCAAATTTGACTGAGGTACTCGCAAAAATAAAAGAGTTTTTGGAAGGTGTAGCATCCCCCCTTAATGAGCACCTAAAGCTAAGCAAACGTGCCTTGAGCATTTTCGCCTTGAGACGACAGCACAGAAAGGGTAGACAGGCACACGGAAAATGTTATGAATGTACAAACAGTTTTTAGGTACCACCCAGCAACGCAATAAATGAGCTCTCAATAACAACACTGCAAAATAAAACCCTTATGGAATCTTTACACAATGTAAATTGCTAACCAAGTCTGCAGGGTCTTTCACATTGAGCCAGGATCGGATGTTGTTGCCATAGTGAGCACCGCTCAGAATGCCACAAAACAGGTCAACCATCATGGCCAGGCCATAGCCCTTGTACCCACCTGCAAGATATCATCATGGGAGAAAAAGAAGCTTAATTAACCAGTCAGTAATAAAAATAAACCTCAACACAATCATAGTAGGCATGTGCAAATAGCAAAATTTAGTTTCGAAGCAACAGTAATATGGTTGCATTATTTCAGATCCACTTTGAGAAGTATATACAACATATCTCAAATGAAAAATTAGCCTATTTGTCAAAACTCACCTAACTGCATGATCTTTTTAAAACTCAAACAAGGCATGTGCAAATGTCATTCCTCTTGGTTCAAAATGAAATGAAAGCAACATTGAATAGCGGTAGGATTTGATTTTTTGGTAGAATGCAAGACAACGTGTACTTAAATAATTATGAATAGATATGCAGATAATATGCTATTTAACCTTGAAGTGGGGCTTCACGGCAGTGCAGATTTCCCATGAGTAGGTGTACTCATGATATAGTGCCCCTCCACCGAAGTGAAACGACCTCAACAAGAGGTTACATGTAGTTCCTATATGTCTATTCATTAATTTCATATACTTTCAAATTTTGAACAATTCAAATTCGTGCCCAAACGAATTGGAATACTGCAACATTTGTGTGAATACTTGAGAACTTTGAATATTCGCACATGCCTAGTTTATAGGTATAGACAACCAAATACGATCAGAGGTATACAGTCGAGCAGATCTTTAGCTATCGTGCATTAGCGGCAGTTTTTCTGCGTATCTTTGCCATACAACTGAACTATGTTTCAAAAAAGGCGAGGACAAGTGTATGTCTACAAAGCACATGTCCACGAAGCAATTTCTTGTAACTTCATTGCATAATATGGCGCTGACAGACAAAAAAAGTGGCCGCTGCACACAATAGCTAAATGGTGCCCCTATAATACGAGGCTTAAATTCAAGACTGCAACTGGTGTCTACGCTTCAATTCTAAATGCTTCAATACCAACAAATGTACCACCAAAGCGATGAAGAGAGGGTGCTTAAAGTAACTAATAAATTCTATTGACATAACTTCACTAATTCGTGTTGTTTAGTTTCCAAATAAAGAAAAGTTCATCTGACCAGAAAAGGATGCAGGTGTTAAAGGACCCTTCAACACGGACATTTTTGTTTGTGACATTTTTAATATTTGTTGATTTGTCTATAGTGATGCCAAAACTGAATCATAAATTCTGTAACAGCTTGTATTACTAATGCTAGCATCGTTAATTGAGACAAAAATAGTAATAAACTAGTGCCCCACAGCGGGGGAGTCCCCGAGACCACAAGCGCTCATGTTTCGGTGATCCTGAATGCACGGTTTTGAATTTGGGCTCCACGCGCAGAGCGTGTCCTTCTTGGGAAAATGAAAAGCATTCCTGGTGTAAGCAGCCAAGACCCCCTTGAGAGCAGACTGACAACAGGGCGTGAGGGGCGAGGCACAATACGTAGTCCTCATTGGGTGCCAGTCGTGGTTTCAAGTGCACCCTGTGAATGTTCTACGACCTCTAAAACATTCACTTTTTCAAAGGAACATCACAAGGGGCCTCTGTCTACGTCGTGCTAGTGGTGATGTCTCAGGGTGCTTAAATCTTAGATGTGTACACTGACTTTAAAACCTAACCAGAAAATTTTAAAGGCTATGTTTGTTCTTTATAACCTGTCAGAAGTGCCCACACATGCAGGACTATGAAACAACACAAGAATCTCGAGTTTCCAAATTTGGTGTCAGGGGTCCTTCAATGTTCCAAAACAGCATGTTGTCTACAAAATATGCTATCGGTTACGTTCTGCAGACTAATTTTAACCACCAGGAGTTTCATCTAGATCTAATAACGTGACCATTCTCGAATCAAGTCCAAATTGATAAAATGCCCTGAGCATTGTACGTTCTACCTGAGAGTAACAGCGTGCGAGCGGCAATGGCAAACACGGCTCGAGCAGCGATGAAATGAGCCGGCCCTTATCTCAGTCGCTCGGTGGGTGCATGCGATAACATCCCTCTGCTAAGGACTGCTGTCGAAGCAGTAAGAAAATGCCCTGCCCGTCTAGAACGAGCATGAAAAGAAGCTAAGGAGCAGGAAGGGAGTGTTGCTCGAGCAGCAACTGTGAACTCCGATTTTAAAGAGGCACTAAAGGCAAATGTTGTCGATGTTGATTGTTAAAATAGAGGTCCAGAAACATAGTAGTGCGACGTTCGTGCCAAGGAAGTGCTTATTTTGAAATAAAATCATCATTTAGCGGTTCGCACCACATTAGCGCACTTCAAATCGCCCGCATGAAAGCAGTATTTCTGTGTCACTGTTGTGATGCCCAATGTTGCCTGCCTTTACTGCGTGGCCGTCGACACCAGTGGCAGCGGAGCGACAGTAGCTGGAGCCACAGCAGCAACAACGGCCTTTGAACAAGTTTCTGCTAGCTTGGTTCAACCGGGCCCTGCTAGATGGCATCACCTATCCAGCATAGCCAGGCCAAAATGGAACTTTTCAACTACTCACACCATTCTCTATAGTAAAACCATGCGGTTGGTTCTCTTTTCTATAAATCAAACAGAAATATAAGCAGTATTTTTGAAAACATGATGGTTTTTTTATTGCAGCTAGTTTGATTATTAATGATTAATTGTAATCTGACTCTCTCACCTCACCAACATCAATTCCAATATGTCCCACCCGTGGCGCATATCGTGCGATGAATTTACCGTATATACTCGTGTAAGGGCCGCCCTCGTGTAAGGGCCGCACCCCAACTTTGAAAGCGGATATTTCGAAAAAAAAAAAACAAAAGTTCAAAATGTCCCGCCAGAAAAGTGTAGTTAGTTCATTTACAGCCAGATGGCGCTGCACGCTTTTCCGCTTTTATTCTACTTCCGCCGACGCGCCCACCACGCTGTTGACAGCGCGCCGCCATATTTGCCTTGTGCGGCCTCTTTGTTGGCATCGTTCCTAGCATCGTGTCGATACGTTGGCAGCGCGACTTCAGATCGGTGTCGTCGGTGTCACTTTGTTGGTTGTAGTGAACCCTGCAGAAGCCAGCGCACGTGACGGACGATGGGCCGGCATCTGAGATCATTCACTGCAGCATTTAAGCTGCAAGTGATTGACTATGCCGAGGAGCACGGGAAGCGGGAAGCTGGACGAAAGTACGACGTCGATGAGAAGCGCGTGCGTTACTGGATGAATCAGAAAGATGCCCTCGCCGCTACTAACAGGAGCCGAAAGGCGTTTCGCGGGAAAAAGTGCAAGTACCCGCAACTCGAAAGCGAGCTCGTCAACTACGTCGTCGACACACGAAGGGACGGCTACGCCGTATCGACTGACATGATACGCGTCAAAGCCCTCAGCATCGCTCGCCACATGGAAATACCCCCGGCACAATTCAAGGCAAGTCGGGGGCTGGGCTACGCGGTTTATGAACCGTAACCAGCTTTCTATTCGGCGCCGAACGACGATTTGCCAAAAACTGCCGCGCGAGTACGAAGACCACGTCATTAAGTTTCATCGCTTCGTGAATGCTCTCAGGAGGGAGCATGAATACGACCTGTCCCAAATTGGGAATGCGGACCAGACACCTGTGTGGTTCGATGCACCGGAAAGCACCACAGTGGATTTAAAAGGTGCGAAAAGTGTGTCTGTGCGCACGACTGGTGCAGAACGCCAAAGGTGCACTGTGATGTTGTGCATCACGGCAGACGGCAGGAGGCTTCCGCCGTACGTCGTATTTAAAAGGAAGACTCTCCCAAAAGAGAAGTTCCCTCAGGGAATCGTCGTACGTGCGCAAGAGAAGGGCTGGATGTCCGAGGAACTGGTCGTTGACTGGATTAAGACCGTCTGGGCAAACAGACCTGGAGGGCTGTTACAACGGAAAGCCCTCCTTGTTTTGGACAGCTTTAGGGGCCACTTGACCGACCGCGTCAAGAACCGAGTTGCCGCAACTCGTACGGACTTGGCCGTCATTCCCGGTGGCCTGACGAGTGTGCTGCAGCCGCTCGACGTATGCGTCAACAGACCATTCAAAGTGGAATTTCGCCGATGTTACTCTGAATGGATGGCTGGAGGCGTCCACGAGAAGACCCCTACAGGACGGCTGAAGCGGGCGTCGCTCCAACAGGTGTGTGAATGGATTTTGAATGCGTGGCGTGCCATGTCAGTAGAAGTAGTTGCTAAAAGCTTCAAGGTAACGGGAATTTCGAACTCCATGAACGGCACCGAAGATGACCGTCTCTGGGAAGACGCGGACGCCGAGGCGAGCTCCTCCGAGAACGAGGACAGCGAAATGGAATCCGAATAAAAACATTTCTGGCATGTCATTTGTGACTCTTGCACTCTGCTACTGTTGCATAAACAGTACAGACCTTTGGCCTGTACTGCCTGTACTAAATCGGCCTGATTCGTGTAAGGGCCGCACCTAGCAAAATTTTCGAAAAAAAAAGTGCGGCCCTTACACGAGTATATACGGTAGCTTAATTTCTCGGTAAGTAAGCCACTGCTGTTGATAACATTGCTGTTTTAGATGTCATACACTGAGCTTCCACTCTGACAAATTCTTATTTGCCTTTAATGTACCCTTAAGGGTGCAGTCACTATTACTGGCACACGCGCTATCTCACTGTCTCGGCAGCAAAAAGTGGACAACTGGTGTACCCTTCTACGTGCTACGCTCTCAACACAGAGACTCTGCAAAAGGTATTCCTAGAGTGGCCGTATTCTATTACACCGGTGTTCTGAAAAGTTGCACGAGATCAGATCCAAAGAGATAGCGGCCATCCTCACTTCATATAAACCAATTTGTTGCTATGACATTCAATGCTTCACCCTTGCGGTGAAACTTGCTTTTTTCACCGCAACTGATACATACCTAAAAAAGATGAACACGTGCGAGAAACAATATCCACCATTCATGGTGGGGATAGCAATTTAAAAGCTACAATAAGTAAAAGTAATATAACAAGTAAAAGCTACATCATTCACACATTTTAATTAAGCTCAATTGAATAGAAGCTGACAGTAGATTACAGTTTCTGCAGCTGTAGATGGCTATTCAGCAATAGTGGTACACAGTGAATAACAGTCTATGTAGACAACAAAATTTTACTGCACCTAAACCAGCCAAAATATGAAGTAGCATGTACCGTTGACGGTACCTTGGATCAGATAAGTGTATTTTTATGAGCCACCTTGTCTAAACAGTACCTAGGCAGATGACGCATAAACTTGGCGGTAGCCAGTTATCGTACAACATGCATTTCAGGACATTACGTCTGTGTGACTTTCAACACACTGAAAGCAACCCCCTGATGTTACAGGTCATGCCCACAAGCTGCACTGTATCTTTTAACCTATTCCGACATCTACATCACATTGGGCAAGTGCTAATGGCAGCATTTTGTTTTGCTTCGATGCCAAGAACATCTAGATTAAGTAGGTTTTCCAAGATACAAACAACTTATACAGTCAAACCCCTTTATAAGAGAGGATGATATAAGAGACAAATGGATATAGGAGGCGCCAGTGTGCCTACAGTAAAATACAGTGGATAGAAAAATTCATACAAGGTACCCTGCTTATAAGAGACATCTCATATAATAGACATGAATTGCTGCCCGGAGCATGCCTCTTATAAAGGAGTAACTGTATTCGAAATGTGAAAAGTAACTACAGCTTTTTTATCTAGTACTAAACTTATGTTTGAAAGTTTGTCACTGAGAATTTATTTTCGTTAAATATGTTATGCATAAGGAGTGCCTGCATGCCTGAAGCAATCTTGCAAATCTGCACATTGAGTAGTTGCCCAGTTTTCATCGCAGCAGCCTTTAACACAGTGCCTGAGATAACACATGAGAAACTACAGAAGTCAATACAGCAACATGCTACCGGGCACACTGCCTCAGAGATACAATGTGTCCTCCTTAAATTAGAGACCTTGTGTTCTGGGTCACCCGTTGTCATACGTCAGTCATGGTGAGCAATTTTTCCATTTTGGCATTGAAAATGAACTTTTATTTTTTTGCTATTTCTTCCATATGCTATCACTCGTATTTCAAGCATAAAACTTTGCACAGAATTTGCTCTGTATTTACAATAACTGAAACGAGGCTGAAATTTCCTTGTCGCTGGCCCTCAAACCTTTCTTAAAGAACATCACAGTAATCACTCACTCGTTTCAATCGTTCCGCCAAGAGGCAACAATGCACCGTCACCCATTACTTCCTCGGGCTTGTTTGTTACCTGCAAGCAATGGTTCACCGTGAGACTGTTAGCAACAAGCTTTTTCAAATAGCCTCAATTTCGTACCAGCACACATGCATGACCTGTGTGCTACACTGGAGCATTCAAATGCAATGCACCACATTTCAAATTACCTTTAAGGAGCGTGGGAGTAACAGCACGAACACACACCTGCAAGAAAGAATACACGGACACACAAGCGCTGTGGGTCCATGCCTTCTCTCTTGTACTCCCTCGCTCTACAATGAACCGGCTCGCCCAAATATAAGTTTTGATTAGGTATGTTAAGCACCTCAGAATATTCGAGAAACATTACCATTCACTTTTAAATTGATTTCCTCTCCTGTGATCTAACAAAAATGTTTGTTCCGTTGACTTTATTGGCAGACTAACTAAAACATGCCATGCCATGTTATTCCTTCACATTTTCCATGTAGAGATAAATATATGTGCATTTATGGCTACGTTGATGATGAGCATATTTTCCACGCAATCCACAATTTCTGGCATGCAGTTGCATATGCTCAAATGTGCCAACGAAATGACAGCAACTGATTACCACCTCGGTCGATCACTTGGAAAACCATCACACACGGCATACAAAAGGTATCACATTTTCTTTTCACTGATGACCTGCTTTTGTTTTAGTACATTTGCTTAATCTATTCTGGTAATCAGCCTGAAATTTTTGATGCACAATCGCCCTACACTTTTGTTGCATTCCTTCAGTGATGAATAGATAAGTGAGAATGAAACGGGCAGTTATAAGTTTGATGGCCTGCAAGATTGTCAGTATGAGCAACAGAGTTATTTGAAAGTGGACTATCAATCAGGTCATTCGAATAAAGAAAACAAAGAAGCATCAAAAGACAAGCAACGAGAGGTCCTGAAAGAATTAGCCAGCTTCTAATTTGGCTCAACATTACCATGCACTAGGCTTGTGCGAATAGTGAATTTTAAGTTCGAAGTGAATTCAAAGCAAATAGTAATTCTGGTCAAGTAATTTGGTATCGAATTTGAATATATCACATATAAAGCAAAATGGACATATTTATGATGACCTAACTAAACTTCACAACATGGCCTCTGTGCAAGAGCTTTATTTTTTTTCTATTCAAAGGAAGTCGAAACAACTATGAGAAGTAGCAGGATTTGACTTTCAGTAAGATACAAGTGATAACCTGTTAAATATGTAACATTATTCATTACAGTTAGAGTTTATAAGCCAGAAAAACAAGCTTTTATTATTAAAAAATAATCGATTTGAGGATAACATGTTCATTTAAAGGGACCCTACAACAGTTTTTCAAGTAGCCATAAAAAGGATTCACTAAACAAGCTTATTGTCTTATGAATTAAGCACCGCAAACATTTTTAGAATCTCCTCAGTATGAGCGGAGTGGCGAGAATTTGGCACATGCTGCAATTGCATTCTCTCTTCTCGTCCCGATGAAAGCACTTGAAGCAAAACCGGGAGATATGGCATAGGAAAAGATAATACGTCACGTGCGTGTCGTGATCTTAAACACTTTTTTTTTTCTTTGAATACGCGGCTTTTCAATGCGACCGTGCATGTATGCGTGGACATGTCGCGGCCACCCCCAGCAGCCCCAAGAAAGACTGAGTGCTCAATTCTCAGATCAGTCAATGGCTGGCACAGTGACCGTGACTAGCGATTTTTGACATTATGGCGTCTATTGCCGAGAGAAGACAGCAAGTTTTATCTGACTGAGAATTTATTGTGAATTTCAGGTCACATGCTGCGCTACAATATTTAGCTCGCGTGTTCTCGGTAGCCTCGACTATCGATCGGCAGCGTCTGCTCACAATGCTCAAAAAGTGTTGCAGGGCCCATTTAAATTTGGAGTTGAGCTTTGTGGCAAAGCAAACTTCTCCTGAATAGATGCTTTCTTGGCTTAACACAATTATACTGCAGTGAAACCACCTTCACAAGCAGTTACGTGGGGATTAATATAGATCTATTCGTTTCTATCGAATACTCCGAAATATTCGATAATTTGAATTCAACTCGAATCAAATCCGAATACTCTGCTATTCGTTCGAATATTCGAAACATTCGAATATTCGCACGAGCTTACCGTGCACACAGGTACATTCTGTGGCTGCCTGGCGCAAAGTGGCCGCCATGTTTTAACGACAAGACTCCATGAGAACTAGCCCAAACTTTCTCTATTCGAAAAGCAGGTAACTAATGCGTACCCAAGCCTTCAGTGTGTTCCATAAAGCAGACATAGGTTATCTGGAAGCTCACTGTGTCCTGAACATGTAAGCTCCTATTTCATTGTGAGCGGCATACACCGTATCCATGCAATGCATGCTCATCGACTCTCCAAACTCATTCATTCTGAATATATAGAAGATTTTCAAATGTTTTTATCGACTTAGTATTATATATAGAAATAATTACCCTCCTTATCACTTCAGACATTCGGCATTCATTATGCCAAAGACCAGAACAAATTATCGACTACAGTTAATAAACTGCCAAATTCCACATCTTTTTAAAAAGTCACAAGGATTTAATGTCATGTGCTAGTGCTTATCACACACTGATAACATTCAGCAAACAATCCAAAAAATATTTCCTTGACTATGATGCTCATAAACTTTTATAATATCTTTTTCCCATTTTTACCCACTTAGCGCTTCAGTTAATTAGGTATTATGTATTTCTTCATTTACTGGTTGTAATTTATTTTTTCATGCTATGTCATGTGATTACTGTTGATTGGTCAGTAATTCTATTTTTGTGCCATGGCTTCTATATTGCTCCTGCACATGATGTATCTTGTTCTAAGTTGTAGTCACATTCTTGTGTTACGGAATTCCGCCACTGTCTGCATGTCATTTATACAGATTATTTATAAGTGCTAGCACTTTTTGTACAATATTTACCTTAGTACAGATGCGGGTATTTCGTGCAGTGAGTACACATATGGTGCTAGAGGCCCAGTTCGGGTGACGTTTCTTTTAACGTCACGTTTTGCCGCAAGAACCACGACAATCTTTTGTTGTTGCACACACGAATAAAAAAAAACTTGTTTTGCAGCTGCTCGTTCAGCTCACTTCTTTTCTCTGCATCATTTTTACATAGGAGACAACTTCACTGTCTAAACGTGAAACTCATCAGGTGCGCATCAACTATTAACTTACTCGACACATCATGAGCTCTTTTGACGGCTGAAGCGAACACCTCGTCAACCTCCATTTATCTCCCAAACCTTCTTAGAGAACACAGGAAGCTTCAAACAAAGACATAAGTAAGTGTGAATTAAGGCCATCTCGAACACCCGGCCAAACATCTGGCCACGCTTCGTTAAGAAGCGTACACTCACCTCCCCACTTCCATTGATGCCCCAACCGGACGGAATTGCCTCTCCTTTCCTGTGCTGCATTTCCACCTGTAACAGGAAGCAACACTTGGTGAAACTGCGCAGATACGAGATTATATATGGCACACATCACAGGCCTTTGTAAGCTTACCCTTTTGTAGGGCTGCAATCAAGATAGTAATATTAATTGTTGGGGTTTTACACCACCAAAACCACGATACAATTTAGAGAGATGCACAAGTGCAGCACTCAAGAAACTTTGACCATCTAGAGTTCCAGCATTTTGGCTTTGTCAAAATGTGGCCAACCACGACCTGGATTTTCGACGCTTAACCCCTTAAGTGCTTTATTATTTAGTTTTTGAAAAATTTTCCAAGAAAAAGTGCCTATTTTTTATTGATAATTTCTAATCTGATTGCACTAAAAAGGAGCTAGTCGACTTTGAAAAATATTTGTATGACATAATTAATCAAATCAATAAACTTTATTTCTCAACAATACATAAGAAAACCAGCTACCTACTGCTAATAAAAATAAGTATTATTAAAAAACAGCTGCAGATGCCACACCTTTCTTCACTAATGTCAGCTGAGCACCCTTGGGCTATTTCATTCAGAAAGCTTCGGGACTGTGAAAACTTTCGAAGCACAGAATAACGCAAAGCGGCTCCACTCTCGACATTTACTTCCGAGCTGTCTTCATCCCCATCGGAGGAGCTGCTCGACTCACCGTCATTGCTAGCATCACTTCCGGACCCAAGATGAACATCTTTATCTGAATCATACTCACTCGAAGTTAACCAAAATGAGAAGCTCCGTTTTCCCGTCGACAGCTCAGCTGTGCGTGGGTTGCCACTATCGCGCGCCATCTTTTCATACAAAAACCACACTCCTGCCGCAGGAGAAAACTATATTATTGAGTAAATACTGCCGCCTGGTGGATAACACGCAATCTAGGCTGTGGATGAGCACTCCTCGTTGTGAACACAACAGAGGAGTACTTAATCCGCTCGCAAGAGCTCTGCTCGTCCAAAGCGATTGGGGGACAGTTTGGGTAGGACAAGCTCTGCTCGTCCAAAGCGCTCAAGTGGTTGATCTAAGTGAGAAGTATCTTTTGAACATAAATCGCAACATAAAACATCAAAGCAAAACAAGTCACAACACGTAAGCCTGGACTAAGCCTGGTACTGCTGCAAGGCGACATGAGAGACAACTTTAAGAAATGGCAGTTCACCGTAGAATAAGCTTGGATAAAACAAATTCAATAAATTAGCAAAGTTTGGAAATTCCAAAGTTTCTTTATTCCAGTTTCTCAATATTAGACAACTCGAAGACAGCCAAGCTAGTCACCCCACGCCATTCGGTACTAATTTTGTTAACCTGTACAGCCATGCAAAGAAGGTATTCGTACAATAAATAGGTAATACACTCTAATCAACTTTCACTCGCCTTTCCTAATGCAACTGCTGATGTCGCCATGTCGAGGACAAACGAGTCACCGTCCTTCCCAGGAGCTGCCACACTGAGTGGATTGGTTCCTAGAAATTTCTGATTAGAAAAATTAAAAATTAAACATCGGTTTAAATTCAACGTTTATTTTTCCACATGCACAAGAGTTTGCTTCATCAAACCTACTTTCTAAACTCTTCAGATGATCACAGTTTACCTTGTACAAGACATCACTATGTCTCTCATTTGAGAGAAAGAATCACATGTGCATATTTCAGGCATCTGCACAAGCTGGAAGCAATAGCTATTGACTGCGGTTGCTAGTGATTGATTCCAATGTCCCAAAGCAGGTCTCACGTTTTGGTTACAAGCAAACGAAGGTTGCTGAACTTGCATTACATGGAATTGCACAAATACCATGTTGTGGCAACAATGTGCATATGCAGGTACATATGCACATTGTAAGTTCGAAAAGTGCATATCACGACTAACATTTTTCAAGGGCAAAAGCCACAACAACAAGCAACACTCAAAGCACAACTATAGTGGCAGCATATCTATTGTTTCCTAAAACAACGTGGGGTACCACAGAAACAACCTTGTTTTTTAAGAAAGCACAAAAGGCTCTAGAGAGTATGCCACTTGTTCCAATCATGATGTTATCTTAGTGGACAGGAATCTTTATACAGTGCTAGTGACAACATTCAGAAAGGTAGTAACGTTACATTAAGCACCTTTTGTACAGAACAATAACTTTCTTTTCAGTGGCAAGATATGACCACCGTAAATAGATATAAAACAATGCACATATGTCATTGATAACAGAAAAAGAAAGCTTCCCACCTTCCTTCCGCCAGATGGCGCCACCAGTGGAGATGCATTGGTGCACGACATGCCCTAAAACACAGCAATGCAACATTATTAACTTGAGCAACCATAGCACTCATTCGTTTCACAATATGCGTATCAAGAACACATTGTCAAATCCGAAGTCACAAACTGCTGAACTATAGAGTTATTCATTGAACTCCAGTAAACAACCCCACAGTCCAAAACTTGTGATGATGAGGATACTGCACACTTGTTTGATGTGAACGTGCAAATAAGTGTGAACATGGTAATAATTTTCCCAATAAGTACATTAATAAGCAAGTTAAAGGGGACCGAACAATCAATTCGGCTGGTTTCAGTTTGTTGCTTGGCCTCACCACTTTGCATTCACAGAAGTAGGCATAGCCCGATGGCATGACTATGCCCACATTAAGAGTGTAACTCAACATCATTGATTGCATCACAGGCACGCAGTCAAGGCTCCTTCCATGTGTTGGTTGCTTGGGGTGTTCACGATTGGCACGGCGAGGAATTACAGTGCAGTGCACAGACGAGGTAAATGAATGCATGAAAGGTGCGACAACTGTGCGACCAAAACTGTATCACCGAAAGACCCAAGGCACAGTTTCATATTGCAAAAGACCGATTGCGAAGGTCAGTAGTACGTAAAATGCACAACATTACGTCACTTCACGGTAGAAGGGAGCTGGTGACGAACAAGAAAAGAATATGGGAATAGTTTTTGAAAATGTGGCATCTGTGTGACATGTGGCACTATGATGTTCGCAAAATGTGATTGCCACGGCCTTCTGAATGAATGAGCAAGCCTGTTCGGTATATATAAAAAAAAAAATGTTGGAGGCCTTTTTTTTAGGCCTTCATCGACTGTTTTGTACAGTTGAAAGATAGCATAAAAGATGGTTAGTACATACAATTATTTTTATGTCTATTCATTCTATTTGAATGGTTCAAAATTTTGAGAACTTATTGCCAAACATAGTTTGCATTGAGCAATATTTATTCTAATGTTAGAAATGCTGCAATATTCGCATTTCCGTAAAATATAAACATATCAGTAAGCTTCTTACACTTCGCACAAACTGGAAGCAAGACTAATTGGCGAGCACTTAGTGCGTGCACATAGGACACATAGGACAAGTCATAATGCACATGTGCAGCATGTATTTTTTTAACACATCGCTTTGCACATACAAAAACACGACACCTTATTCAATCACACAATATCATTTACCTACCCACTTAACTGCAACTTTGAAAACTGTCGCAGTAGTAGCAGTCCAAATGTGCCCCTGTGTGCTTAGACTAATAACAAACTGGTAAATACCAACTAACTTAATATATTAACTTAATTATTCAAATAACGTGACTTTGCAGTTCCCAAATGTAGTGAACCTGTGCTTTTACTACACAGGTAAGTGCTGTTTGTAATATTTTTTGTAAGTTTACAGCATCTAGCATTGCTTTACTGGCACCATAATTTTAATGTTCATATTTGCAACCTACAAAATTCTGACACAAAATTTTCCTTATGTAAATGCTGCAACTAAGTGCAATACATACGAGCAGGACTAGGTATTGCTATTAGCTGCGCACACCAACAAACACATTAGCAGATAAGCTCGTCTTTATTTCTTTTCTTGATAAAACAGGAAAGCCCTTCCAGCCAACAACACACAATGCTTTCGCACAGAAACGCAGGCAACAAGGCAGTGCAATGTCCGCACAGCAACACAACAGGAAGCAAGTGAAAAAGAGGAGAAGAATCGTCTCGTAACAAATAACCGTAACTCACAATCATGCCTCTTGAAGACGCCATCATACTATAGTAACCCGCAATGCCATAGTGATTGGAACCTGTGGGGTCACAGTTCGAGAGCACAGTTCAAGTATTGATACTTGTGCAGCCAGAATGTTATAATCCAGCACATCCCTGGCAAAGCTTAGGCCCCGCAGTGATTACTTATATTGCTTCACATCTTCATAAAGGATACAAATCCAAAGGAAGCCATCATGAGCCAATCAAGTGGTAAATGCATGACAGACTAAAATACCAAATGTAAAGTACCAGACGAACCCAAGCAAATTTTTTCTAAATGACGTACAATTAGAGAACCTCACCTATTGCTAAGTATTTAGAAAAATTATAACATAGGAACTGTACTGAACTTAAAATAGTCACCAATCTTCTCCGATAGATCTCGAGCTGAATAAAGACATAATGAAGACACACTTAAACAGTGAAAGATTGTATGCAGGCTGAAAAGGCAGAGGTCTCATCAATGAAGGAAGCGTTTCAACAACTCAAACCTAATTAAAAGCAACTCAAACCCTAATTAATTCAAATTACTTCATCCAAGTTTCTTGGACAACACTTCAAATATGCACTTTAAAAATAATCTTTTGTGGAAGTCTAAACTCGCTACTCCACATTACGTGGCAAAGAGTGGGTACCTTTCTTTATTTAAGGTAATTGTTTACCTTTCTACTTTTATTTTTTCTCGGCTTACTGCTTTGTGTCACCTTGAAATTACTGCCTGCCATTTTTTCGTTTTTCTTACTTCTTCCCTTAATTGCTCATTTGCTTATTGCTAACTTGTCAGCTTATTTTGTTACCTCTCCTCAGCTGTTACATTCGCTGCAACTATTATCCTAATAATAATACCATAGGCGTATCAGCTGGGGGACAAGGGGGGCTGAGCCCCCTACTTTCGACAGTGGTCACTCTTGGCTGCACACTGGGGAAACCAACAAGCAAGATGTAGTTTTCCATCACAACAGTAATCACTCAATTATGATTATATATACATATACATACATACATATATATATATATATATATATTCCGGTCAAGGAGTGAGGTAGGCTTGCCCCCCCCCCCCCCTCTCGAAAGAGTTGGTAATGAAACGAAGATGCGCGAGCCAAGGAAGAAGAAGAAGAGTAGTGGAGCGGCGTCTGGACTGTGTGGTTGGGTGGAAGCGTTCTAGGCCTGTCTCAGAAGTACGCTGCTATTTCACAACGCCATTTCACCTCATCTGTAAATAAACACAGTCATTCGTAACAGTTTGGTGGAAGGTGCCGGGTACATCGATCCGGACGACCCAGCTCTACCGATTTTGCGACGGAGCAGACGCTTGGCAGGCTTGCCACCGCAGCTACCAGACATGGAGGACGCGGGAGCAGGCCATAACAACCTCGTTGCTGATGAGCAACACGCTCACCCGCCAGGACAAGATCGCTGCGGCATGCCGGAACGTCAGCCGAGGACCTTTTCGGGGCAGCCAGACGACGATGTTGACAACTGGCTCAAGCACTACCAAAGAGTGAGTCGCAGCAACCGCTGGAGCACTGCTAAGCAGCTCGAGAACGTGGTGTTTTTTCTCGTCGGCACCGCGTCTCTTTGGTTCGACAACCATGAGAGTGCATTGACCACATGGGACATTTTCGTGGACGAGCTGAAGAGGTGTTTTGGTGACTCAACAGCTAAGGTCAAGCAGGCGGAGCGAAGGCTTTCACGCAGAGCTCAGTTACTTGGCGAAACATGCACCACCTACATCGAGGCCGTCTTGAAGCTTTGCGGAATCGTGAGTGCGATCATGTGTGACGAAGATAAGGTAGGTCATCTGCTCAAGGGAATCGCGGAAGACGTGTACAATTTCCTTATCGCTAAGGAAGACTTACACACACCTTCCGACCTAAGGAGACACTGCCGAGCGTTTGAAGCGCTAAAGAGGAGGAGAGTCCTACCGAAATTTGGACGTCTTGAGAATGTGCCCACGATTGCAAGTGTCAACCTTCCCTCGCAGGACGACATCTCTTCTCTTATAAGACGAGTGGTTAAGGAAGAACTTGCTCAACTGCAAGCTGTGGACACCGCTGGTGTCTGCCATCAGTGTGCATTCCACCAACGGCCCCGTGAACCACTGGTACCTCGGATGCGACAGAGCTACTTTGAGCCTCGCCCGAATTACACCGATCGGTTCGAACGGAGGAGTGAACGACCACTCAAAAACCAGGAACGCAGGCAAGCTGCGTCACAGCGATTTACTCCTCGACCACCATCGCCCGGCTTTTATCAACCGACGAGGTTTACTTCGCCGGGGACGACTAGGCGCGACACCGGTACTTGCTACAACTGCGGGCTACCTGGACACATCGCTAGGTACTGCTACCGTCGCCAGCAGCGAGCTCCACGATTCAACGTGTACACGCCCTATGTACCTGCTGGCGAGTCTCGGCCATTTCAGGGCTCTTTCCAACAGCAACACGCAGCACGTGCTGACTCGCCTTGCTCCGACCGCAGCGTTACCTCTCCACCCGCACGCCAACAGCGATCCCCGTCTCCACGTCGCCGCTCGGGGACGCCACCACCATTGGGAAACTAACTGGTGCGACCAATGGGGGCGAGGCCGCAAAATCATCTTCCGCAAGACCCCCTTGTGTTGTAATGGTTGAGAACAAAGTGAGTGTTTTTGTAGACAATGTGAGTACTGTTGCACTAGTTGATACCGGTGCTGCCGTTTCCATAATGAGCATGTCTTTTAAAAATCGCCTTGGGACGAAAGTAATGTTTGCTTGGAATCGGAGTGCTACGTTCCGCGGCCTAGGGGGAAAAACGTTGAGCCCGGTTGGAGTTTGTTCTGTTTTACTTTCTGTAGGAAATCAAACGTTTCGAGCTGAACTAACGGTGCTTGCACGAGCGACCCATGACGTCATTCTAGGTATAGATTTTTTGCGGGAATGTGGTGCAACACTAGATTGTCGTAGTGGTGGGATTATTTTTCGTCCCGTGTTGCCGTCTCCATTGACGAAAGATACCGTTGATGACTGCTTGGAAGTGTTTTCCGTGTCTGAAGACGCCTGCTTGGCCCCACATACTGCAATGTTTGTGCGTGTAAACTCTTCGCGTTCTTGTGCGGGTTCTTACTACGGTTTAGCCGAGCCGAACTTCAGTAACGCACTTAAGAAAAACGTTATTGTGCCTCGTTGCCTCGTGCTCACCGTCGATGGTTGTGCCGATTTGTGGACTGTGAACGTTTCCGGGCAGCCCATATATCTGCCTGCAGGACTTAGATTGGCAAGCTTGCAAGAGCAAAGTACTCTTACCATACGGTCACTCCTACTGTCGGTGGACGTAAAGAAACCCCACGCCAACTCGTACCCCGACTATTCTGCCAGCATTGACCGTATGATTAACAAGTCTCTTCCATCAACTGAACGGTCGCTGCTGCAGGAGGTGATCGCACGCTACGCCTCAGTCTTTGACTTTGCCCAAGACGAGACGTCTACCGTTACGCCACCGTCTTCACGTACGCAACACCGCATCTATACAGGCCAAGCACCACCAATACGCCAGAAGCCCTATCGCGTATCGCCTTCCGAAAGGAAAGTCATCGCTGAGCAAGTTGAAGACATGCTGAAGAAGGGCGTCATACAAGAATCGTGTAGTCCATGGGCAGCTCCTGTCATTCTAGTGAGGAAAAAGGATAATTCATAGAGATTCTGCGTAGACTATCGTCGCCTAAATGCCATCACAAAAAAAGACTTCTACCCTTTGCCACGTATAGATGACGCCGTGGACTGCCTGCATTCTGCCTCCTATTTTTCTTCTGTTGACTTGCGTTCTGGGTATTGACAAATTCCTATGCATCCCTCAGATAAAGAGAAGACGGCCTTCGTAACACCCGACGGTCTCTTTGAGTTCAACGTTATGCCCTTTGGTTTGTGCAATGCTCCAGCGACATTTGAGAGATTTATGGATACAGTACTCCGTGCACTAAAATGGGAAATTTGCATGTGCTATTTAGATGACGTGATTATCTACGGCAAGACTTTTCAAGAGCACAACCACCGCTTGTCGCTTGTGTTTGAATGCTTATGCGAAGCTGGCCTTGTTTTAAACTCAAAGAAGTGTCATTTTGGAGAACGTCAAGCCCTCGTATTAGGCTTTCTCGTGGATAAAGAAGGCGTGCGACCAGACCCACAGAAGACCGCAGTGGTTCGCAACTTTGAACCACCACGAACAGTGAAAAACCTGGGAAGTTTTCTGGGTCTGTGCTCATATTTCCGCTGATTTATTAAGAACTTCGCACAACTTGCCTCACCACTGACGTCCCTTCTTCATAAAGACACACCGTACTTGTGGGATGATAAATGTGAGGCTGCATTTCAACAGCTGAAGTTTTTATTGACTTCAGGGCCCATCCTAAAGCATTTTGATCCTGATGCTTTGACTGAACTTCATACTGATGCTAGTGGACTAAATGTTGGTGCTGTGCTGGTCCAACTCTGCAACAGTCGCCAGCACGCCGTAGCATATGCCAGTCGGACACTGACCCGAGCAGAGACGAACTACACCGTCACCGAGCTCGAGTGCTTAGCAGTCGTCTTCGCCATTCAGAAGTTCCGACCGTATCTACATTGCCGCGAGTTCACAATAGTGACCCATCACCACTCACTATGCTGGCTTGTGGGACTTCGTGACCCGGCTGGCTCGTTGGGCGTTGCGCCTCCAAGAGTACAGCTTTTCTGTTACCTATAAGAGCGGACGATGTCACACAGATGCCGACTGCTTATCCCGCCTTCCTTCAGTACACACCAATGCTGACGACAATGACATTGATGACTATTTAGTTTCTGTCTCGTCCGACTTCCCAGATACCAGCAGCTTCAAACGTGAGCAGCAGCGCGACCCTACTCTGAAACCCTTGCTCAAAGCTGCACATAACTCTGTCGACAAGCACTTTAAAATTTCAAATGGCTTGCTGTATAAAAGAAACTATTCAGCCGATGGCCTCCCATTGCTTCTAGTGGTGCCGGAGAGCCTGCGCCAGGTCGTCCTTCGTTCTGCGCACGATGACATAACATCCAGTCATCTCGGTTTCACACGTACGCTACATCGACTACGTGAGAGGTTCTACTGGCCGAAAATGTGGAAGACCACAAAAGAGCATGTCACCAGCTGCGCTATATGTCAGCGCCACAAGCGATCCACCACTGCCCCGGCAGGTTATTTGCAGCCCATCCCTCCACCGACATCCCCTTTTGAAAAAGTCGGCATCGACTTGCTCGGACCCCTTCCTAAGATCCCATCGGGCCATCGATATGTTATAGTGTGCGTCGATTATTTAACGCGTTATACGGAAACGGACGCACTGACATCGGCCACAGCAGCCCTGTTTCTTCTTTTCTGTTACAACGGGTCATACTGCGTCACGGTGCTCCACGGGTTGTCATCAGTGACCGTGGACGACAATTTATGGCCGATGTGGTTGAAGAAATTTTGCGCCTCTGTGGCTCCTCTTATCGCCACTCCACCCCTTACCATCTGCAAACTAACGGTCTCACTGAGAGAACAAATCGAACTCTAACGAATATGCTATCGATGTACGTTGATGCTGACCACAGGAACTGGGACGCCGTCTTACCGTTTGTTACTTACGCGTATAACACCGCCAAAAATGAAGTGACTGGACATTCGCCCTTCTTTCTGCTTTACGCACGAAATTCACAGAGTTTTCTGGACACTCTATTACCTTTCTCGCATCAGGAAGATCTGTCCATCGCTCAGACGTTGTGTCGCGCTGAAGAAGCACGTCAACTAGCGCGCCTTCGAACATTGTCTTCGCAAGAACACAGCAAGAGTCGCTACGATGCCAAGCATATCCCCGTAGAGTTTTCTCCTGGTGACTATGTGTGGCTGTGGACTCCTGTTCGTAGAAAAGGATTGTACCGGAAGTTTCTAGCAAACTATTCCGGCCCATTCGTGATAGTCACTCGTCTCAGTAACGTGAATTACGTTGTCGCCCGAGTCACAGCCAATAACCGCCGTTCGCGCACTACGCAAATTGTTCACGTAGCCCGCCTCAAACAGTACCATCATAGGCCTATTTAACTCGCTCGGCGAGCTTCGTCTGCCGCCAGGGGAAATGAAATGAAGATGCGCAAGCCAACGGGGCGCGGAAGAAGAAGAAGAGTAGTGGAGCGGCGCCTGGACTGTGTGGTTGGGTGGAAGCGTTCTAGGCCTGTCTCAGAAGTACGCTGCTATTTCACAACGCCATTTCACCTCATCTGTAAATAAACACAGTCACTCGTAACAATATATATTACGGTCAAGGAGTGAGGTAGGCTTGCCCCCCCCCTTCCTCTCGAAAGAGTTGGTATGCCACTGATTAATGCATACCTATGATATTTTTTAACTATTACACTTTATCTCTGTCTTTTTACTTATTATTTATAACATTATTGTGATATGTAATTTCATCACATATATTTGAAAACACCATATTATTGCTAATTTCCCAAGTAATATGCAATATAAAAGCCGTGCTAATTTGTTGCTTTTATAATGTAAACTATGGACACTTATCAGCTATTATGACACCTGATAAAATTGACAGTATGAATAAATAAATAAATATGTCTAGAAAACTGAACCTTCTCTGAAGTATTCTCAGTAAAAAACAAAGCATGTTTGTAAACATTTAATTCTATAGTGCATTGAGCTGCTCTGAGGCAAATAAATTAGCTCGGCACTGTGTGTGGTAATGCTAACAATAGTTCAAGTAAATTCTGAAGTGTTATGTGCCAGAACTCTACACAAATGAGCTTCATTTTATGTTGTCAAGTTTTTCACCGTGACAAATGGCACCTGCAATACAAAGTTGTGAGTTTTGGTAAATAAAAAACCCGTTATCATGCTTTAGATGTTTGACTTGCTGCTCACAGCAGGAATAGCAAAAAAGTAATATTTTGTTCATTTTTCACAATGCTGCAGCAAATAATTAGCTGGTGCACATACTTTTAGTTTGTGACTGCAATGCATTGAACATAATGCAATATTATCAACTGTGCAATAAACTTATTTTCAGCGGCTCATTAATAACCGTGGTCCACAAGAACAAGCACAGTCTTAATCGCTAGTCTAGGGCAGCTTGTCAGGCATGCAAGTCGCTGTTTTTCTGCGAAAATATCTAGAGACTGATGTCGTAATGGTACTAAATATAGTCTTTCCATATGCCAGGTTCCTGTGCTGTAATTCAAGCACGTATGGAAGCTTGTAGCTAATGTAATGTTGCAGCTGTACTCAACCAGCACACTCAACCACTCGAAACGAGTCTGATTTATAATCCCCCAATTCATCACTCCGCCAAATGACTTGCAATGTACGAAGCAATAGACCATCCACAGCAATTTCCTCATGAAAAGTTGCTGCAAGCTTGATGTATTCAGCAACAGTCCACCATAAGAATTGTCTACACAAAAAGGGTTATCAAATAGTATTTGTATAGCAGCCACACAGAGAGGACTTTACCTTTTGCCACAACCCATCCAATGCCTGCCTGCTGTGCCTTCTGTATCGCCAACTCCATGCAGAATTTGCCTACGACGGGACCAAGAAGGTTCTTGCCGTCGACAAGCGCAGTGGCACCTAGCTCGTTGATGACCACAGGCTTGCCAGAAGGCTCACAGACACCCTTCTCGATATCAGTCACATACATCTCTGTTGGTGAAAGGGTAAAAATAGATCGGCTTGTAGTAAGCCACGGAAAGCAAAGGTGCTTAAAAGTGCGACAATGCATGTGATAACGAAAAAATCTAATATTGATTATACTATATCTCAACTTTCAGATGCCACAACCAGAATATGATTATGAGGCATGTCTCAGTGGATTGCTCAGAAAATTTTAACCATCTGGTGTTTTTGATCTAGCATTTTTCATCCATCAATATACAACTGCAGCAGCCAGGATCAAGGCCATAGCCGTGTGTGATCGTGTGTGTGTGTGAGACTCATCTTCAAAAAGCTCCCAAGCTGACTTTAACCTATATATCTCCAATGTGTACACCTAAGATGCATCATTTCACCAGTCGTAAGCGATCACGCACTATGCCTTACACATACTAAAAAACAACTGAGATAATGTATACTATACATATGCCATTATATATTATTAAGAGCATGTGTAATAATTATCAGAAGCCAAACACAATGCCCCCAATACTGTCTTGCAGGTTGTCGACTGCATCTAAATCTTTCCCCTTGGAACTGAGAAGTGGTTGAAATATCCTGCCCTTTATTGTTCCAAGAAAGAAGATACTGTTCCATAAAACTAGCACTACTGCCCCATTTTGAGGTTATATACAGCAATATTACTAATACAAGTGACAAGCAGTTGTATCACATGCATTATTCGCGGCCGAAAAGCCCCCCGCTAGAACCTCATGCTTACGTGCTATGCAGAGAAGACGAGGCAATGGCAAGCTTCGTACTACCTTGTGGCTGTTCACACGAGAAATTTTTTTTTCTTCCTTAAAACAAAATATACTATTCTAAAACTTTCAGCATGTTTTAGTGACAAATCATACTACGTAACAATACATAAGCCATATTTCTACTTCGATCGCTACATTACTAAAATTAAAACGAAATCGGAGGCAAGATGCCATTTTTTCCAACTTTGTCGCAATATTCGGGCAATGTCTGTGCTTCATTCGCTCCTGAAATAGCTTAATCAAATTTGCGCGTTCCTTTCCTCGAGTTTTGGTATCGCCCCGTTACACTACGTTCAGCGCAAACCGCGCCTACGGCGTTAGAGAAGCTTCGAGGCGGTGGCAGATCGTTTTGTTAAGATAACGCCCACTTCGTGAGCCTTTCAGATTATTCTGGAACCTACGTCGCCGCTAGCGATAACGCTGGAATGTTCGACGGCAAGTGTGTAAATGCCGACACGCTTCGCCGCTTGTCAGTTGATCGACGGCCGACGCTCTGCTCGCCGCTATCAGAATCGAAGAGGTTTCTTTCTCAAGTGTTTTTATAACTCGCCACAGTGGCATAGGGGTTACAGTTCTCGACTGCTGAATTGCAAGTCACAGGATGAAATCTCGGCCGAGGCAGCCGCATTATCAATGGAGGCGAGAATGTTCAAGGCCGGTGTTTTTTTTTTATTATTATTCAAACCTTGAGTAATTGGAATTCCCGGAAGGCGTCGTCTCCCATCATCACTGCTGTTCTGCGATGTCAAACCGAAACGTCATCATTAAACTTTTATTAACATGCTCCTGAATATAGTCGCATGGCTTTTCATTGTATATCGTCTTATTATCGAAATTCGACCGCTGTGTTTCTTAACTAGTGAGAAACCACAGCAAGAAACAAGCTGCACCTTTTTTAGTGCCTGTTCGCCGGCAGGCCAGCGATGACATGAATCGCTCCGCGAAAAAAAAAAAAAAGCGCTCGGCAAGCGCCGGGGCGGAAAGTAGCAGACGAAACCATACATGCGCCGCCTTTGGACTTTTATACGCGTGCACCACGTTTATAAATCTCACGTGCTGTACAAAAAGCTATGGGAGACACGAGTTAAAGGGTTTCGCCTTACGTAGCCGATTCAGTCCGTGGCTGAAGTGTCCCCTGTAGTCACCGGCCACGAGGACCTCGGCCAAGGCCTGAGCGTGGGCGTCGTCAGTGCCGACCTTGCGCATGCAGCGGACAATGAAGGCCCGCATTTCCTCCTTGGGGACGACGATGCCATCATCCTGCTTCGCCGATGCTGCTGCCATTCTGACAACGGTGATGCTTGCCGGAGAGCTCCGCACAAAAGAACTGGGTGGGAAAGGCGAGCGGAGAAACAGGCGAACGACCCGTAAAGCCGACGACGCAGCTGGCATAGGCACTTGTTTCACTCTCAACACGTGTGGCACATACGTCGTTTCTAATCGCAGACACACCTAACTGCACGCGGGCAATGATTACGGGTTGACCTTATCCTTCTTTTGCCCACACTATTGTAGTTTCTAGGTCGCCCTTTTTCGCTACTCCCGTCAACTTATCGTGTTGGCTCTTATCTCATATGATAACGATTGGAGGCAGCTCAGCTTTCGGCCCATTTTATGCCATGCGGTCTTCGTGCGAAGGCGGCCTTCCCTTCATGTCAGTGAATTCGAAGAATGCACTGCCTGCACGAGAAATTAAAAAAAAAGAAAAAATAGCATAAGTGGTTGGTTAGCATATTATTTCGAAGATACAGAAGACGAAGTCCTGAAAGCATGGGCGTACAGTTTACCGGAGCGAAGATCAGAGTACGCATTTATCAGCGACCCTGACTCTTTCTTTCTTGCACATTGGCCTCGATTTCATACCCCTCAAATAATTTTCGCTAAAAAGAAACTGGATTGCATAAATGTAGACATTAGCACAGTAATTGAAACTAATTTTTCTACCATCAACATTAGAATAGAGTACGATGAAATCTTCCCCCCACAAGCCAAGTTGCAATCTCTGAGATTTTTGACCACTACATTAAACGATTACTTGGTACATGCATCAACAAAAAATGTAATAGCTACAGATGCTTCTGTCAACAATGAAAAGGCAGGTGTAGGAATTGCGTCTGATTCCCTCGGCTGGTCTTTTTCAGTAAGGCTTCCAGATTTTACTCCTATATTTGAAGCTGAGCTAGTAGCTATTATTTTAGCCCTTCGTAAAATTCCTACGACAGAGACCAGTGCAATCATCCTAACAGACTCACTTTCGGTGTGTGCAGCTCTGACAAACTCTGAACAATCTCGTGCCCTAGCAGCGTTCTACACATTAGCACCGCCGCATTTAAAACTCCTCAAATTAGTTTGGGTCCCAGGTCACTGCGGATTACAATTAAATGAATTGGCAGATGCTTTGGCACGAGCATCACTCGATGGACCAGTAATTTCAGTACTTCCCGAGTTAGAATACTTATCAGGGGTTAGATATAGGAAATTCGCTATTTTTACAGATAGTTTAGAAAATATCACACAATGGACAGATTATCAGCACCTCAAATTTCCATGGAAAGCCCAGTGGAGTCCGTCAAAAAAACTTGAAATTATAATTTCTAGATTCCGGTGCCGTGTCCCACCATTAAATTTTTATTTACACAGAGCTGGTCTGACACTTTCCCCCCTTTGTCCGTTCTGCGAAGAATCAGAAACTATTGAACATTATTTTGGCTCATGTCGCAACTATGCATTAATTAGGAAACGACATTTAGATATTCCATTTGCGAAGCTAGGTTTAAATTTAACCGCAGAAAATGTTCTAGGTTTTGGTGCCTCTGTTTTGGGAAATTGCCACAGAGATGCATTCGATGCGGTGTGTAATTTTATTCAAGACTCTAAACGTTTTTCAACATAAAGCCCTCGTTAACAAATACTAAAAAAAATGTCGAAAAGTAATTTTATATTCTGGATAAATCCGTGACATACCAAATTAATCGGGTTTGGCAAAACCAGCTGTCTGGTCGGCTCCCAAAATCAAGTTGTAGCTATTAGTATCTACTTTGTTAATGATTTTTTTCTCACTATGTAAATCTTTGGTTTATTTCTTTTTTTCCAACATACTGTCTTAACTATACAACTCCCCCCCCCTTTTTTTTTCGTTGTAAGCAATAATGCAGTTATTGTTCATATGAGACTATTTGTTCTCTTGGCCAATCCCCCAGAGTGGGTACGAGCCATGGATTAAAGGATACAAACAAACAAACAAACAAATGGGCGTCGCAAGAAGGTTTAAATGCCTCCCTCCACCCCCCCCCCCCCATTCCCGAGACAAAAGGTGACACAACTTAGAAAAACAAACCAGTTCAGACTAATAACGTATTCATTGAAACTATATTAACTTTGCAGTCAGAACAATTAATTCCGCAAGGCAGGCTTTCGAATTTAACAAAGAACACTAATCATTTATTTAAAAGGACACTAAAGGCAAAGATTAAGTCGATGTTGATTGCTAAAGTAGCGAGCCAGAAACCTCGTAGTGCTACTTTTGTGCCAAGCAAGTGCTGATTATGAAAGAAAATCACGTTTTAGCAGTACCCATCACGTTAGCACACTTTCAATCACTCGCCTCAAGTGGGAAATTTCACGTCAATGTTGCTGTGCACAACGTTGCCCGGCGTTACTGTGCAGACGCGGACACTAAAGATAGGGTGGCCTACTAAAGACCTTTTCAAAAACGCCTCCCTGGGCGCCGCCATAGTCCTCTTTGGGCTGCGCGAATTGGCGTGACCCTTCAAAAATGCACTGACAAGGCTGCGCCCTTAGCCTTTGTACTCCCGCGCGCAGCCCATCATGGCGGTGTCTTTTTCCTCCCACACCTTTTCACAGAAGGGAGTTGCGGGAGCCATGTGCACCGCAGCAACAACGACCATTGAGCAATTTTCTGCCATGGCCTCCGAGGTGGCAGGCGTGCTTTGTTGACCTGAGCCCCGCTAGACGGCGCGACCTGTTCACTCTACCCAGGTGAAAATAGAACTTTGGAACCACTCGCACCGTTCTTCATAGTAACGTCCAGCAGGTTTTTTTTTTTCTTCATGAATCAAACAAGCAGCATTTTATTACATCTCTTGATCCACAGAAGATTCTTTATTTAGTGCAGCTAGTTCGATTACTAGCGATTGATTGTAGGCGGTGGCTCTGATGTCATCAGGATCATTTTGAGATTCTACTCGTGGCGCATGTGCTCTGGTGCATTTACTTTAGCTTCTCGGTGAGTAGGCCTCTGCTGTTGATAATATTGTCGTTTTAAATTCTCGCATACATTGAGCTCCGACATAAATTACTATTCGACTTCAGTGTCTCTTCAAGGTCTTGCACCGAAACTTGCACACCCCGCATAGTGCTCACAAGTTGAAACGAGACATGATAGCTTGAGCACAGACACTGCAGGGGGCGTAGGTTATTGTGCCCGACGCCAACAAGCAAAGAGAGTGAAAACACTCACTAAAATGGCAATAGACAGTGCTGACTAATGCTCCCACATTATAATGCACATGCATACCCTGTGAAGTGGATGGAGGGATGACTGCCACCATATAGCTCAGTGGTAGAGTATCAGACACGTTATTCGAAGGTTGAAAGGCCAGTCCCTACCGGTGACAAGTTATCTTTTCAAACACTTTCCTTTCTCCACATTTATATTACAATTACTTCTAATAACTTCCCCAATACTTTCCTTGCCATCGTTGTTTGTTAGTTCAAATTGTTATACTGCAGACCTGAAGTGCTACCCTCTAACGGCCTCTAGTTATCTAGAATGATATCTAGTGCAACCCTCTAGTTATCTAGAATGATAACTTGAGGCCACAATTTTTATCTGATTTAATGAAACAGCTATTACACAGTAACATGCATTGTACAATTAAGTCAACAAAAAGCCCATTGTCACATAATTAATGATGCGTATATATATATATATATATATATATATATATATATATATATATATATATATATATATATATATAAATGTCTTAAGAGGTAGGGCTAAATTGTTCCTGAATGTGTACTTAACTTCCAGTTGGCTACGTCCTGTAACATCCAAGAATGACTTGCTACAAATTACAGTGCACAGAAGAATGAGGCATATGTCTAAAATACGAGGCATGCAATGGAATAAATGAAACTTTAAAATTAAAATGTGTGAGCCAACCAGTATCATCCTCACCTCAACAATGACAATTCTCTCAAGGACACAGCAGTATTTAAACACACAAATTTCTCACAGCTTCAAGAAACATATCTAATATTTCAGCATATCAATGTCTACAGTCCAACTCTCGCAGTAGCAAATGTCCACATTTGCCTAAGAAAAAAACATGCTCTAGTAATATTTAGGTGACATACTATTAAAACAAAATTTTAAAAATAACGGAAAAGCATGTTCAAGCAATCACGTGAACACTTTGTGGCCAAATCCAATGTACAGCATAACACACAATCTATTCAATAGATGCAGAAGTAGCAATTGCTTATTCAGCTAATAAATAAGCTTTACGAGTTTGAACTGCAGTACGTGCTCAGGTGACCAAGGAAAACTTTTATTTGATGCATTTCCTTTGTACGAAGAAAGCTTTCGGACAACATGGCACTCGGGTTGTTCTGTGTTGTCTAACGCAATTTATCGCATCTGTGTGTCCATTTCTACCTGTGCTAAAACAACGTACAACATAACATACTATAACACTATGTGGACACCCTTATCACAACATATGGCAAGCAATGCAAGAACTCAAACAACCATGTTCTTCAGTGCGAACAACAATTAGTTCATACGACAATTTTATGCAACGAGCACGGTAGTGTTACTCATGCAAAAGAACAATCTAAAGGTGACATACATTGTATTTACTCTAATGTAACAGGTTTTTTTTTTTTTTCCACATTACTTGTACCTGAAGTTGACCGTCGCATTACAATAAAAATTTCTTTTCTTCCTGGACGCAATGAAAACTCAGTCTTCACGTTACAACTGCGCTTGCATCACAATCAAGTAAATATGGCATGGATGAAATGGCATAAAATAAAAATATATGACTGAAGAGATGCAGTACTACTGGGTGCCAATTAAACTCATGCAAACGTAATGCAACATCAAGTTCCCACAATAGAAAGGTAGGCAGGTACTGATGATGTGAAAAGGCACAAAAAATATTACTACAAAAAATAAATAATACCAAACAATGTGCAACTAACAGGTGACATATTTAACCAAAGAAAATATGTCAGTCACTGGTAACAGATCTTTCTGCACTCTGAGTAGTCTTATTCGTAAATTTTTACATCTCGAATCAAATTCCCAATGCCGCAGCAAAAACTAAATAGAGCACTATGTAAGTAAAGAATACATATCCATCATGACCTGCGCATCCCATTTCATTTACAATGCTCTTTGGACATATGCACAGCATGCTCGCCACATTCATCAGAATGTGGTTAGTGGATAATTTTGCTAAGTCTCCGGGCCTGCCCAGTGAATGTAGCTTTGGCTACTTCAAAGCAAAGTGAATAACCTCTCGGTCAGGCTTTGCGTTCCCCATTAAAGATCCAATCAGAACAAGCTATATGCCGCAATGTATCATGTACTAGTTTAGCGATCACATTTTGTCATTAGGAATAGTTGAAGCATGGGCTTCCAAGCCCCAACCATTCAGTCATATGACTGCTACAGCGTGTTGCAGCCATTGGCCACCACCTCCTTTTGACATAATGAACTCCAACGGCTTTAATTAAGTGACAACTCATAGCAGTGCTATTTTATGCGAATACAGCAAACAGACACCCAGTCATCTTCATATAACGAGGTATGTGTGGTACACATACCTCGATATACTCAAGGATTAAAGGTCGTAGCTTTAAATGTTGCAAATTAGAGTGAAAGATTGCCCAAGCTGGACACAGGTCTGTTGGCATTGTGCACGTTCCTCCTATTCACAATTATATCCATGAATATATCCATCGTCACCGCCAGAGATAGATACAACAGCTGCCGAACAAGACAAACTTCAACCTTGACGGAAGCAATGCTTCAACGTGGGGTCCTGTCGTCAGCAGATCACTACAATCACTCAAAGTTTGCGTACTGCTCTGAGCCCTTCATGCAGTTCAAATAGCCAAACATATACTGCAACGTTTATTTTATGTGTTCTACTTAGGCTGAAAATGCTAGTGACATATTATTGCCTTGCCCCTTCTATTCTGCCATTACATAACTTTCACATAGAGCAAATACTTCGTCTCGGGGTGTCCTGAACTTTGCGCGAGTGCACTACAAAACACCACTCACTCAAAGCAAATATGAAACTCCGAACTCTGCTTGTTTATAAGCAGTAGCCGATAAATTTCGTTTCTCCTAAGATCGTGGCGTGAGACCAAAAGAAAGCGTTTTCACCATATCAGCAGAAAACTACAAGGGCACGTCTGCGATTCTTGTCAAACACCCAGACCACGCGAAACAAGTTACGGCATACTGCGTTACTTCGAAAGGGCAGATTCCCATTTTACGCTTTCTGCGCGTCGACCCGGCAGCGAGATCCGGTGACGGCCACGCCCACATTCCCGCTTGGTATGTTTTACAACGCGCGGTGGAAATGAGCCTGCAGCGATGAAAGCGGGATGAACAGTCGTCGTGTTTACACAATTTGGCACAAGATGAAGCATATTGCATACACACTACTTCAGTTCCGCCCAGCCTACACGCCCGAGGTGGTGAGGTCCTTTTCCGGTTAACAGTGGCCGGAGGTCATGCACCAGATATTGCGCAACCACAGCTGCTGGTCAACACGTTCGTAATCGATACCGGCGACCGTGGCACTGGCACGTTTGTCAGGTGGCACAACAAAACAATCACGTGACTAGTCACGTTGGTATTCTGCGCGGGTGATTCAAACATCCTTTGTGTGTGTGGTATGTAACACCTCAAATAAAGCAGCGGTGAGTGCTGTTTGAAACGGGCTGCACTGCGACACTATTTAACGTCGTTGCTCAGGAGTTTCTTTTTTTCTTTTTTTGTTACGGTCGTGAGTCATGACGATAGCTAGTGGCGTATGGGATGGCACAACGGGCTGTGACCCCCTTCCCCCCCTCCTCGTGGGCATCGCCAAATCAAATGAGGGAAGGTGGCGAGCTGATCGCATGCCGTGCAGTTAGGAAAAATGTCCGTATACAGCGCCAGAGACTGGTAGGTGCTCTGTGGCCATAGCCAGGAGAGATATCTGCTGCCACTATGCACTCTTGTGCATTCGCCTTAATTTCTCGGTAAGTAGGGCACTTCTGTTGATAATATGGTCGTTTTAGATGTTTTCATACATTGAGCATCCACTCTGAAGTAAGTTGTTGTTCGACTTTCGTGTCTCTTTAATGCGAATAAAGATCTCGTTTCACAGAAATTCCGGCGTCGGCATCGTTGGATGTGAGCGAAAAATGATCAGCGAAAAATCATCAAGTGCATATATGATTCCAAGATTGTATAAGGTAAAAATACATTTATTACAAATTAGGACAATGGCGTATATCTTAATATTTAGAATGCCTTACCACATTGCTTTACCCCACCGCGGTGGTCTCAGGTACTCGGCAGCTGACCCGCAGGTGGTGGGATAGAATCCCGGCTGCGGTGGCTGCATTTTCAATGCAGGCGAAAATGCTGTAGGCCCGTGTGCTCATATTTGGGAGCACGTTGAAGAACCCCAGGTGGTTGAAATTTCCGGAGCCCTCCACGTACTACGGCGTCTCTCGTAATCATATGGTGGTTTTGGGACGGTAAACCCCACGTATCTATCTATCTATCTATCTATCTATCTATCTATCTATCTATCTATCTATCTATCTATCTATCTATCTATCTATCTATCTATCTATCTATCTATCTATCTATCTATCTATCTATCTGTCTATCTATCTATCTACCATACTGCTTTGTTAAAAATTGTATCTTGTTTATTTGCTTTTTGTGTTTACAGTTTTCTTCACTGCTGCTTATAAGCATAGCACTTAAGTGGAGTCCACTACGGTGCCATATTCTGTTAGCAGCCCTCGAGTCCTGGAGCACAGTAACGGAGACACTGAATTCTTGAGGCTATACAGGCGTAGTCAGCTTCGTCCTTGCTGTCACCCTTTCAACTGCATTTTGTGCAATATTCATTTCTACTTTATTAACAATAAAGCCTCTTTGGACGTAATCAAGTAATTACTACATTTGAGAATGCCTGTCTGTTCATTTACATGAAGGGGAATTCTGAAGGGTTTAAATTCTGTGCTTAGCAGATTTATTAACGCGATAGAGTTAAAGAGCTCATTTCGCGAAAATTCCGGCGTCGTTGGTTGTGAGCTAAAAATCGTGCGTGACCGAAAAATCGAGAACGATGCAAATAAAGTAAATAAATTATAAAGAAAATCCTGAAGCATAGTGGGGACTGAACCAGGGTTGTTTGGTTTCAAGTGGAAACCTGGTCTTTTGCTTGTCAAGCGGGTGTTCTACCTCACAACCACGCCTCTGCTTGTGATAACAGTGTAAAGAAGTTCCTCTGCTTGGAAATGCAGTATAAGTAGCGTTCATGCTTCACAAACACACGCGTCCTGTGTATACACATAGAGAAATAAAAAAAAAAGGTTATGGTATACATGCTTCACAATGCAACGTGAAACATTGCAGTGATAATGCGTGGTACAAGCGTCCATTGCCAACGGGCGTCAGAATATGCGACATCATTCAGGCTCCGTGGTTGAAAGCCGGATACCCCCACTACAAAAGGCACACACGCTGCTGTGCCTATTCCCTTAAGGCCACGTAGTGGGTGCATAGCAAATTTGAAAAGGTTTCGTGGGCTAGAAACAGGGTGTCGCTATTGCGTTCAACTCCTGAAAGCGAAGCTTTAAGGTCTCTTAATTTTTTTTAGCTAAATAGACGCTTGCATGTAGGTCTGCGAGCGGGCAGGACCTCTGTAAAGCAGTAGTGGCGTTTAGTCCTCTTCCCTCTTTCAAGTGTGAAGAGAAAAACATTGATTGATTGATTGCATTGATTGATTGATTGAATGAATGAACTATAGTATATTGCCGTATTTTCTGGTCATCAGCACAACGGCTGACACAGACAGGAAGTAAAACGACAGTAAAGCGCTTCCTGTTTTTTTTTTTTTTTTGCTTTCTGTGGGAGTCGTCAAGTTGCTAACGAAATATGTTTTAATGGCTTACCCTAACTTTTGTGCATGAGAAAATTCAGACAGGAACAGACAATCACAGCATTAAAAATGCAAAACAAGACATTATAACATGTCAGAAGGGTGCTGACTTGGGCTTGTTGGTCTGCCATATACTCGTAAACTGTTGCACGTGAAAGACGTAGACAGGAATATATGGAGCCCGAATTGACACATTTCGAATATATTGTAATGATTTGTTTGGCATTTCTGATGGTACTACACCAAAAGACAAAAACATCTAGAAAACGTCTAAGCTTCGTCTTGCAAGCATTCTTTTAGATGACAACTAGCGGTATACGCAAAAGTCGAAAACGTCTAAACTTGGTCTTGCCAGACTTCTTCTAGATGACAACTAGCGAAACGGGAGGAAATGACCACGCCAGAAAACGTCTAAACTTGATGTAGACTGGAATATACATAAACTTCAGACCAGGAATACTGCTGGCACCTTATCGACATCAAGATCTATTTTGTTATTACTGCAGGGTCCCCGTCTGGAGCAGCAAGCAAGCGCATACAAAAAAATACTGCAGCCAATAGCCAGGATTGTCACATGGTGTAATTTAAAGCCTCGGTTAAAACGCATAACTAATTTCGCTTGATCAGTCTAACGCGCACGAAGTGGCCGCAGTTCCAGGGCCACACGAAGGTGCCCGAGAAAAGGTGCCGCGGAGTTGCAGCACTACGGCGTTATGGGAACAATAAAATTAAGCGCGGTGCCTTGGCAGTCGGCCTCAACTCGTGCAGAAGCAGCTTAGTCAGCATGCACTGGCGATGGAGCTGCTCGACGCCTTCAGAGCACTGAGTGCATAAGGTGTGGCGCTCGCCAGACGGCCGCCGCGTGTCCGCTGCGTCCGGCCTGCATGGGCGTCCCTTCGGACCACTGCTCGGACTCGAGGTCGAAGACCTCCACCGAGGAGAGGAAGTCGGTACCATCGTAGCCACCTGTGGACGCGAGAATGGTGGTCATCGTGCTATCACCAATCTAAAGGAGGTAGTCTCACGACGTCACACGCAAGGGGCGCTAGTGCAGCAGTCGCCATTCTTGCGGTTTCGCACGTTAAATCATCGTCGGTACAAAACCAGAGTTCTCGGCAGCACTTTTCATTTTTTTAAGAAAACGGGTTAGGGAGCTGCAGCGTCGTTAAAGATCAGGCTATCACATACCGGATCACGATCACACCTGTGGCAGCGAAGAGTCACTTTAAATTCTACCGAAGACAGCATGTACAGTTACTGTATGACAGCGTACGCAAGGGCGCCGCCTGGTGAGAGGAGCTTAGTAAATACCACCTATATATGCGCACGCATTGTATACAGTGCTCACAAAATGAAAAGCGACATCAAAACTTACTACGTACAGGTATACAGCTCCACGCCGTCATGAAGAAAAGCGAACTACAAAATGGAACGACGTTGGGCTATATAGTTGATGTTGCAGGATCAAAAGTGAAGACAGCGCGTACGATAAGGACACAAGGAATGACAGCGCTTGTGATTCAGCGCTTGCGTTACAGTTGTATCGGTGTCCATTTAGTACTCGCTCTCTTTCACTTTCGATCATATTGAAAAGAACGTAAACGTCTTTCTGCAATCACTTCCCGTCTGGTCACGTGTGACCAGCGTGACACATGCTACTGTTTTACTACTAGTAGGACTACAACGACAAAGGATAAACTAATCCAGCTTATAAATGAAAAAAAAGTGTCCTATGACTCTCATTGCACATGTATGAGTCGAATATGTAGAACTCCCTTCAGAGAGGGACGTGAACTCCTTAGGAGAATGATGGGACGCCTCGACATCCTAACAGAGACTCAATGCACTACTCTCCCAAAGAGAGTCAATGTGACTCTCTAAAGGGAATTCGCCGCATGCAACTCTCATGTGTAAAAAAAAAAGTTCTTAGAGTGTATGACAGCTCCCCAGATAAACCTCGTGATGCACAGGATGGTGCTTACCGACAGTGTCGCAAGTCCAGAAATATCACGAGCAAGGAACATACATCGTGCGATGGCGGCTACTTCTGCTCTTTTAAAAGCGTTTAATCGTTATTAAATCAAAATTAAAGTAATCCTTTCTAATCAAATTAAACAGAATATCTAGTTTCTAAGCGCAACTCTAGCGTAATACCTTTCTAACCAAATTAAACAGAATATCTAGTTTCTAAGCGTAATACCAGCTCCCAGCTCTTGCTCTCTATCTTTCGACCTCTTTCAAACTCCCCTGTGTTTTTACCTAGTGCAGGGTAGCATACCAGTCTTCCTATAGATGGGTTAACATACCCGCGTTTCCTCCCTCTTCTGTTTCTTTCATCCTTCCAGCCATTTCCTGCTATGCTGGTTACAACATGAAAGAAGTTCATGTACTCTCTTTGCGATAATGAGTAAAGCTACATCTCCACAGGCTCCGCGTAAATAAGAATTTGCGGCACGACAGGGGCAACCTGCAGCATTGTAGAAATATCGGGGAGGGGTGTGGGACACCGGGCTCCTGCTAGTGCCCCTCCCCCCATCCCGCTCCTATAGATTGAACACAATGCGGTCAGGACAAGGGTTGCCGTTGGTGGCTACTTTGCGCCAAATTGCCTTCTTTAAGACCCACTTGCCGACTAAAGTTTCTTTGTTGGCGCCTTGGCAATTTACTGGCTGCGCTTAATTTTCTGGTTTTACTTATTCATAATGGTTTTATTTATTCAGCAGTAGTAAAGACTCGGTTCATTCTACCACTCCTCTTCTCTTTGGCAACAAACTTGGCTATAATATTAAATGACATGGCTGTGGTTCGAGTTATTTTTCAATTCCACCCCACGACAACCCTGGCCACGACAACCTTACGCCTCTGCTCACCGAGTGCGTATATCTTTCCTCCCAGGTGTGCGAGAGCGAGGGCGCTGCGTGGCTCCTTCATGGAGGCCACCACGTCCCACTGGTCACGCTCGACGTCGTAGCGCTCGGCCGAGGTCAGCTGGCTGCTGCCGTCGTAGCCGCCCACCACGTAGATCCAGCGCTCCACGGCTACGACGCCTGAGAGTGAACCAAGCGACCTCGTAGTCGGTCCATAAAGTACGAACTTATGGTATAACGAGCATAGGCGTTGATTGGCTCTGCTATTTCAGTGCTGTAAGCGGCACATGTACTACGCTCATATTGCCCCACACGTTTCTTCTTTACACTTACGTTTCATTCGGTTTACGCCCACAAAGCCTGTCTGGAATGCTAAGCGCGAACTGCGCATCATTAATTTAGGAGGTTCACGGTTATTGTAGATCATTTTGTTAAGAGAGAGAGAGAATAAACTTTATTGGGTTCCAGCATGCGGGATTCCCTCCGGCCGCGCAGGGCGTGGGGTTCACCCTATCTCACGTTACACTAGAAGTCCTAATGTCACGCGGGCCTAGACCTCAAGGCCTTCGTGCCCCGGCGCCGCTCGGGTTACTGAGGGTGTCCCCCTTTCGCCTTTGCAGCGCCAGTGCGACCTCGAGCTGCCGGACGGCCCTTCGCTGGTCTTCTGGGTCCGTAGACCCCACACGCTGTTCTACTTGTGGCGGTAACACCGGACCGTCCGCGCTGTCTGCGTCACATCCCCAGAGTATGTGAGCCAGGGTGGCTCTCGCGCTCGCGCACACACTGCACATTTCACTCACGTAGAGTGAAATCTCAAATGTGCATTTTGTTAAGATTACGCCCACATAATGAACATTAGATACTTCCGGAACCCACGTCGCTGCTAGCAATAACGCTAAAATATTCGATGGCAAGTGTATAAATGCCAACACGCTTCGCCGCTCGTCAGTTGATCGACGGCCGACGCCCTGCTTGCTGCTATCAGTGCCAGTATCTTGCTGTAATCCGACTTTCCTTTTACGTGGCTACAATATCGGCCCAAATAAACAGTTTAATATTCGACCTCTGATCTGCTCCCTTTGTACATGTCAGGACCCCGTGACATCTGGTGGAGGTGCTGGGTAACAATCCCAGTATCTCTCTGCGAGACGTATGCAATGCCACGCGCGTTTCTTGATTGATATGGGGGGTTTAACGCCTCAAAACCATCATATTATTATGAGAGACGCCATATATATAGTGGAGGAATCCGGAAATTTCGACCACCTATACAGGGTTCTTTAACGTGCACCCAAATCTGAGCACAAGGACCTACAGCATTTTCGCCTCCATCGAAAATGCATCCGTCGCTACCGGGATTCAATCCCGCGACCTGCGGGTCAGCAGCCGAGTACCTTAGCCACTAAACCACCCGCGGTGGGGCCACGCACGTTTCTTCTTTACACTTATGTTTCAACAGATGTCACGGGTCGTGACGTGCACTTGACGTGGCCGGAAGGTATCCTGCCAATCAAGATGGGGGACATATCCTTAGTGAAGCTGGCCGGCCAATAGAAAAAGGCACTTATGCGATCGAAAGGGGGGTTTTGTAAGTACAGTCCGTCGCCTCCTCCTTATCGTTTCGTGGTTATGAAGCGTTTAGTTCCCGCAAATTATTATTAAAATTGAAAATTTGTCGTTCACAGATCAGCAAAAATTGTGAAGCTCTCTCTCTAAGCCTCACTGATTCAATATATTTGGCGTTTAGAACTCGCCTATACTCACGTTGATGAAAGCTTTCTTCAATCGGACTACAACTTATTAAAATATTTCACACCTGGACTCACTCACACTAAACGATCGACCTGAGCCCGAGTGAGTCGATTCATGAGTGACTTGGCCGACCTATAAGGCGTAAATTATCCAGCCGTATTGTCGGGGCCATGGACGTGACACACATGTGATGTACATTGACAACCATTGAAACTACACGCACCAGCCCCGCTGCGGCAGGTGTTCATGGGCGCCACGTCGACCCACTGGTCCCTGTCCGGGTCGTAGCACTCGACCGAGCTGAGCCTCGCCTGTCCGTTGTATCCCCCCAGGGCGAAGAGCAGCCTACGCTGGACGGCCACGCCAACGCCGATGCGCGCGCGAGCCATTGACGCCACGTACGACCACTTGTCCTCGGCCGGGTCATATCTGCGCATGCGCACGTGACGTCATAGACGCTTCAAGATGACGGCTTTTATGACGTAATAACAGCGTAGTCATGTTGAGGTTAAGCTGCTTCAGTGTGATAACGATACCTTGTGGTTATATAAAAGGTGCTGGCTATAGTACAATCTGAAATCTTAAAGATAAGCTGTGATACGGCATTTCTGAAAGTCTTGCCAAACATCGAAATTTGCCTGATTAAGGTAAGGCCTCAAGCTTTGCTATTTCACCGGTTTCAACGCAGAAAAGATGGTTATCTTTTTTATAGTGGCTACTGTTACAACCATATTACGCAGCATAGTTGAGACAAATAGTTAACACGGTAATAAAAGAAATTTTTGAAAGAAATTTATGTAGCGCGAGGCGAAAAAACGAACACAGGAAAGAATAGACTGAGAAGACAGAGCGCTACTATCAACAACATGTTCATTTTCGACAACATGTTTATGTTCACCAGCTGTCACATAATCTTAAGAAAGTGGCACTTCGGGACAATATTACGGTGCTATTTTCAGTACGTGATAAACTTGGGAAATTGTGTGTGCTGACCAATCCGTCACGTGAGGAAAGGGTGTTGTGCACAAAAAGGCATGCACACAAATTTGTGGAGTGCATTTCGTTCGTCATTTATCTTATTCTGTTCACATGTGGGAAAAAATATGTCGGCCAAACCAGTAGGTGCGTGTGAATGAGCGATTGAGAGAACACAATTACAAGGCGAATAAACTGCCGCCAGAAGGTTTCCTCGCTCTTCACATTCACGCGTGTGGCTGCCGGCCTTTGTTCCAGAGTACAATCATTGTTGGTCGGCATAAGGATGAGATGACTCGGTTGATCATAGAAGCCGAACTTATTGATGCTCTTGGAGATGTATGTATCAGCAAGCCTTCAATTGCCTTGTCACCCAAGGAACTGGTGTTCCTGCGTACGCAGTGATATGTTATTTTATCTGTGAGGTTTTTGTTGTCCTTTTTATCGTTTTTTTCTTGTAGGTAGATGGCATTGTCGTGCACGTATCTGAATTACACGTGCTTATCTGCTTGGTCGCCTGACGATTATGGCTTAAAAACAGCTTGGAGGTCGAAAATAAACATGTTGTTGATAGTAGCGCTATGTCTTCTCAGTCTATTCTTTCCTGTGTTCGTTTTTTCGCCTCGCACTACATAAATTTCTTTCAAATGTTTCACCAACAAGCCCACATCACCACTCTTGACGGTAATAAATGACACGTAAATAATTTTGTGCTTGTAGTTGATTGTCTCGTATCCTCTCCGCACTACTTGCCGCGAATTATTGTTTGTGGCACAAGCAAATGTTTGTACGACGAGAGCACAATTAAGTGACAACAACAAAGCGCTGTCAACGTACATTGCAAGGACATGTATTTATTGTTCTCTGACGAATGAGCTTTGCAACGTATGGTCTACTTATATCAGGCCTGCATCGAGCCGGTTCTGAAGGCGAAGAAACTACACTGCATTTCAAAGCAACCTAGCTGACACACCTGTGAAGGATCAAGTGATTTGGCGCTTTCAGGAACGAGGGAAGGAAATTTTTATTTTGCAACGAGAAGGAGAACGCGTCACTTATAGAGGAACCTTAGCGTAGATGTGGTGGAGTTGCTAAGTTGTGGGTAGGCTGCGTCATGCATGTGTCTTCGACGCAATTAAGTAGATTTGATAGTTTTTCTGAAGTATTCTGCCATTAGAAGCCCTAAATCAATCGTGCAATATTTATATGGTCGTTAAATTTTGTTTGAGTGGTATTATATGCCGTTTGGTGCATGCGAGAAGTATGGGGAAGCGCCACCTGCTCATACGACAAGCACCTGCTGCGGCTCGATGGCTATACCTCAACGGCGACACTAGAAAGCAGAAATAGGCGACTAAAGGAATAGTTATTGTACTAATTCACGTTCAAGTCCATTTCTTTTCTGGACATAACCAGGTGTTGTAATGACGTGCGTTCGGCCATCCTGTTACAGGATGGATTCGCACCTCTCCACCGAATAGTGCTGCGTGGTGCCGCACGACCCTCCGACGGCGTAGAGTAGCCCGTCGAGTACGGCTACCCCGACGCGGTTTCGAGGCACCTGCAGGTCGGCGCAGGCACTCCAGGCGTTCGCCACCGGGTCGTAGCAGTCGACCGAGGCACAGTCGTAGCTCTGCGCGATGTCAAAAACAGGTTCAAGTTGTGGGGGTGCTTACACCTCCCCCTGTAAAGTTGTCTGCGCCGCGTGGCGCACGGGTCTCGCCCCAAGGCTTTATTTCGGTGGTGACCACCGCCGGCCGATAGATGGCGTTGTGTTTGCTTTGAGTACCACTGTTGGTAGAGTGGTAGCGCTGGCTGTGGCCCCTGGCGGAAGGCAGGCCTTGGTGGTTGGCGAGCGTTGAGCGAGCCTCTTTTGCGCGTGGCGGCTGCCGCGAACGGTTGTCTGTAGCGTGGGCCCCCGGTGTTCGGCACCGCGGGCTTCGCGCCGGGGTCCCACGTGGAAAGTCAGGCGTTTGGCGACGCCGCCTTGGGTATGTGTAGGGTGTGTTAGTGTGTGCTTATCATGTTATTGTGTGTTTAGTGTGTTACTGCGTTATGTTGTTTGTATGGTAGCATGTTAGTTGAAAATTGATGTATCATTCGGCGGACAATATCGTCGTCTAAATTAGTTAATAAATGTATGTATGTTGTGAGCTTTGTATCGACCGCGTCTGCTGTGTCCGTTCACTCCAAGAGCGTGGCGTGGCGATGCGCGCGTTCGCTTCGCCGAGACCCCACACTGTGCCCGTGCACTCTCTCAGCAAGCCCATGACGTCACAGTGGCCACAGAAATAAAAAAACAAAAAACAAGAAAAAATAAAGAAAAAAAAGACATGGCACAGCCAGTCCAAAGGCCACAGGTTTTCGCCGAACACGCTTTGAAGTTTACAGTCTCCAAGTTTTTTTCTCACGCCACTTGGGTTCATCGATATATGAAAGTGCTTAATGGTTAAACAATCGTTCTCTTCTGTGAAGTTCGCATAGTCAAACAGCAAAAGGCATCTATATATAAGGCTCTTGCAGTAATATGGCATTTTTTCGATTATTAAATCACTCAATAAATTATTCAATTGAGATTTGATTGATTGATATGTGGGGTTTAACGTCCCAAAACCACTATATGATTATGAGAGACGCCGTAGTGGAGGGCTCCGGAAATTTAGACCACCTGGGGTTCTTTAACGTGCACCCAAATCTGAGTACACGGGCCTACAACATTTCCGCCTCCATCGGAAATGCAGCCGCCGCAGCCGGGATTCGAACCCGCGCCCTGCGGGTCAGCAGCCGAGTACCTTAGCCACTAGACCACCGCGGCGGGGCTCAATTGAGATTAATAAATGAATTAATCAATCTCTCAATGAGTAGAATTTACATGACAACAAGGATCATAGACACCGTGGCATGGTTGGGCAGAATGGCAGTATAGCAACACACCGTTATCGCGATATTGCCTTAGAGAGAAGATACTTCTGTGTATCTGTATTTCTGTTTGAAAAATGCATTTGTATCTCTGTAGTGAGATACTTTCACAATGCATGTATAGATTTTATCGCGATACGGCGCAGAGAAGGGGTATCATCATTACTTTTTTTTTTGTCGGTAATAAGTTGGCCTGTTAAAGGTCAACTCCAGCAATTTTTCGACCTTGTCAAGGTTATGGTGTTTCTATGTTCCTGAGACACTCCTGTGACGAGCCCAATTGCTGAAATGCTCAGGAAATTCGAAAATAATTTAAATAAGCAAAAAATGTGCAATACCGAAACCAAAACCCAACCGAGCGCCCTGTCTGCGTAAGACGTACTATTTGGTATCCGGGGGCCGTATGCAGGTTCCGCCGGCACGGGGTATGAAAGCTGTGAAATCCAGTCCCGCGAAGCACTGGCCAAACACCACAGAGGAAGGAAGAAAGCATTCGTGTGCTATATCCGTGCCAAACACCGTCGCTGTCGCCTTGTGGAAAGCACAATAAACGCTGTAGCGGCCAAAGTAGCGATGCCATCGGCTGCGTCACTTCCGTTGCCATGCCAAACATGACGTCACACAGCCAGTGTTGTCAATAATTCTGGCAAGTGAGTGAGCTTTCCGAGGCAATCTTTAAAATTGATTTGCAAACGACCAATGCATCACTCAAATCTGTGATTTGGCATGAACTAAAAGGTCCAAAGGAACATACCCAGCGAATTTCATTGATATTGAGTGACCTCGAAAAATCGCCGGAGTTGGCCTTTAACAAGGGGAATTGAATACTTTTTCCGTGCTACAAGCAAATGCGTGTCGGTGACACAGGAATGGTGGCGATGCTTATTAGCATGCGCAGAATGGTTAATGCCGGGAAGCGCCCGACGCCTCTGACGGAAAAATTGTGGAAGCAGTATTGTAGTACTGTCAGCAGTATTGTCATTTTCACCAATTCACTGTTCGTTGGTGATTTGAGCAACGTGTTTACTTACAAGTATCGATGAACTATAACGATTACCGCAGTATTATGCTCCGTCTAATAAATGTTCCGCGGAGCATCGGCGTCCCTAAAATGAGAAATTAGTCTAGTATTTGTATTCTACCATCTGTATTCTAGTATCTGTTCCGTGATACTTTTTTTCGTGTTTGTGCTAACGTATTTCGGAAATACCCCGTAAGGTCAAACAGAAACGTATCTCGGTATCTGTATTTTAGGCGTTCAGCACAAGTAATCAGATATTTGTATACTGGAATACGTTTCCCAGTATCTCTGCCCAGCCCTGTATCGTGGTGCACGGGATGAAAGCACGGACACTCGTCAAACAGTCATGAGTACTTTGCATGTATACAGAGCACTTCAACCATATGATGAAGAGCACGTGAAAGGCGTGCGCATGGTTCTCGCACATACAAACGCAGTCAAGAACAAACACAAAGTGTGCCCCCCCCCCCTCAAAAAGAAAGTTCAGGGTACACAACTAATGCCGATAACAGTGCACAGAGCAAGCTCCACAGCCATTGCTCCTATGGTCCCTGGCCGTATACCTTGTCCTGGCTGTTGTTTCTGCCACCGACAGCGTACAGCTTTCCGCCCAGGAAGGCGGCCCCTAGGCCTGAGCGCGGACACCCGAGCTCGGCGAGCCGGAACCACTGCTGCGGCGGGCACAGGCACTCGAGCGCGCCCAGCGAGTGCTGCTGGTAGCCGCCCACGCAGTACACCACCTGCGCCACCTGGGGACGCCGCTGGGAAACCGTGTACTGGCGTCGGCCTGTCAGGTCCTGCGTTGTCACACAGGAGCGCGTTGATTAAGGCCTGACCACACGCATGCGTTGCAGCGTGTCAGCGCGTGGCTTTGTGACGCGGCGCCGCACACTCTCTCTATGGAGAGAGAGAGAGCACGTGGCTAGGAGACGTTTCGCGCCCTCTCTCTCCATGAGGAGAGGGCGTGGAGGCGCGTCAAAAAGCCATGCGCTGACACGCTGCAACAGGTATGTGTGGTCAGGTTTTAGGGCGAAGCCCCTTATGGTTTAGGGCAGTTCAACTCTCCGGCGTAACCCGCAACGCATAGTCACTGACAGACAGACAGACAGACAGACAGACAGACAGACAGACAGACAGACAGACAGACAGACAGACGGACGGACGGACGGACGCGTCTCCCCCGCCATGATCACTCACTTCGTAGACATGCCGTAAATTTTACATCATGCGCACACGTGACATGCAATTTAGGTGCTCTCATGCAAATTGTAACAAGAGACGCCAGCAGCAATGGGGATATGCATAAATAATGATGTAGGCGCGGAGTTAGGGATATGAAGCCCCGATCTCTGTGTCGCGTGTCCCGCCACGGCGACAGCTGAGACATTGTCTGCACTGCACGAAATTTCGCTACTTAGAGATGACCGCTCACAACTCGATGAAGTCAATGTAGAAGCAAACCATAGATAACTTTTATCGAGTCTTTCTGTTTTTATCAGGAAACAGTTCATTCAGTTTTCTCTGTTATCTGACCGCCACGTTATCCAGGATGGTCTGCAAAAATTTCTTCCCCTTCCTACTTGATTGTTCCAACGGACGGCCAGTCAATATTCTTCAAACCACATACCCAAAAAACAATACAAAAACTTCTTGCTCCAGAGGTATTACAAGAGCGGCGGCACCAGTGAAGCTGTATCTGCCGCTAAACCATATTCAGGAATTCGGGATATTGCTTTTACTTCACCTTTGTTCACACCACGTGGCGAACGGACCTTTGAAAAATGGCGTGATGACGCATGCGGAGGGACAGACAAAACGGCAATACATTAAAGAAGCAGCACAATGTCGACTATTGCGGGGCAAGTGAACGCTTGTGTTGTGAATTCTTCTCTGTGTTTCCATCTTAAGTGCGCGCTGTCCGCCAACAGCGCAAAGTAGTACATAGTACAGAGGGGTGGACGTGTGAGAGGAGGCACCTGAATGATTCGGTGCAAGTAGTCGCAGCACTGGGGCATGCTCCGCACCAGGTCGCAGGTCTGCAGCTGGTGCATGAGGAAGCGTGGCGTGAGGAAGTGGCAGCGCACCGCGTACAGCACGTCGGCCATCTTGGCGCGCCGCCGGTTCTCGTCGTGCTTGACCCAACGCAGAACTGCGTTGAACACCTCCGACTCGCAGCGCAC